>CAHIKZ030002716.1:0-15000 GCA_903632075.3 Acanthosepion pharaonis | reverse complement strand
CGTGTATATAGTTGTTCCCTCGAACATATCGAAATATCAAAATATCGATTTAGGAAGTGATCACATTGGGAAGGTCATTGATGAAGATTAAAAATGAGGTAGATCAAAGGATAGAACCCTTGTGGATCCCTCTGAAATGTTATACAGGTGTGTCTTTTCAATACGATCTTCACTATACGATTTGAATTATTTATTATTAATAATTAGAAAGGACATATTTCGTTTTAAATATGTTAATTTTTAAACGGAAACATCCATAACCTTCTTTTCTACAGGAGAACATAACTCAAAAGTAAATATTCAAAATGTATTGTTTTATGTATAGTTAAAAAGCTATGACGGGCGCATTGTCATTTAACAATGTCTTTTACTGGTGCATCCAGTGCAAAACTCAATCGCAAGGTTATTATGACATCACTGTTTAAAAAATGAGAATATTTTGGAGAATAATGTAATTGAATTTGCTTAATTGACTTCTAAACGGATTATATATAAACGGCCTTGAAAGACAGAAAGAGAAAAAGCTAAATTCTGGGTTACATATTGAGAGTTTTCCTTTTGAGTTATTTAACAGATAAGTAACATTCAGTTATTATTTTTTTTAAAAAAATACAAGTTTTATATTATTACCGCAGAGTATGACCTGGGAAATCTAAAATGCCTTTCATAAGATTTGCTCTTTAGCTCTGACCGTTATTTTATGTCATAAAACACGACAAAATATTGGCAACCGAGCATGCTATAAAACATCATGTCAAAAGGATATTTTTCGGTAAGACACTATTTTTTTCTCCTAAATATATTTACTATTCGGCACATTTTCATGTATTACAAAACAATGATTAAAATTGTAATAATATGTAAGCGGTCATTTTCGACACATTCATTTTGATTTTTTTCGTCTTAATTCTATGTCCACATATTTGAAGAATATATTCCTTCCTTATTCACCTATCAAGATTCGATTTACGATTTCTTAGTTGATTTTATAATTATATATATATATATATATATATATATATTTAATTATTTTTCTCACGCTAGATTTTGCTAATATTTAACAAATGAGTGAGTAGAAATAATGATTATAAAGATGAAATTTATTATAGGATAATTG
Source organism: Acanthosepion pharaonis (assembly GCA_903632075.3). Classification (NCBI taxonomy): domain Eukaryota; kingdom Metazoa; phylum Mollusca; class Cephalopoda; order Sepiida; family Sepiidae; genus Acanthosepion; species Acanthosepion pharaonis. The sequence continues at coordinate 13,883 of CAHIKZ030002716.1, read as the reverse complement.
CAATAGAGTACTTCTAAGTAGAACCTTGTGAATCTTTTCTAGCCTCATTCAAATTTAGTGTTGAAAAGACATTTATTTCTATGTGATGGATGATTACAAGCGAGAGGGGAGATTATATATACTTATTTTATTACCAGAACAATAATAAATATATGATAATATTTATTAAGATAATATGTATTTTAACAAAAATGAAGCATCCGGTAAACTTTTTATAGCAATTTTATTATAATAATGCACACACACACAAAAAAAAAAAATACTGTTTAAATCGCCAAACTCTATTTGCTTTTAAAATTTAATCTTTTAATTTCCAGTATGAACAGGAGAAACTTATAGGAAAACAGACTATAATTACTACGTTTTTTAATTTTTTTTATAATTTATACTGTATGAATATTTAGTCACACAAGTGAACTAACTATAATGCTACTAATCTTTAAGTAGCAGCGTTCTAATAACAGGAAGATTTTTAATATATATATATATATATATATATATATATATATATATATATATATATATATATATATATATATAATATCGATAATATAATTATTTTGCAAGTTTGGATTTACACTATTAAATTGCTCGGACTATCATCCTCATATTCGTTGCAATATTTATCACAATGTTTCGGCCATTGTACGCTCTGGCATTTTTCAGTTAGTTGGAATGTCGAACTGAAGAGTTTATTTCGCTCGCTGGGGTTGACTGATGTAGTTCAACATACCATATCTAATGGATGTTAGTTATCAAATATCTCCTGTTAATTCCCCTCTTCAATTTCTCCACCGCCATAACCAGATATTGACCTCATATTCTTTGGATCTTGTCACTGGATGTAACCAACGCCTATAACCATTGTGCCATGTGACATTGAGAACATTTGTGTATGAATTTCTAGGTATTATAAACCTAATATCTTCAGCAACCGCTTTCTTTACCAGTGCTCATATTGCAACATTTGCTGTTATCATATATTTTTACGAGAGCAATTTTCTTTGTTATTATTGCTTTTCTCTGTCACCGGTTATTACTGTTCCCCATATTGTATTCATTTCTATGCTCGGTCGGCTCATGAGATTTTTGTGGCCTAGCATATGTGCTGACTACTTAAGTTTACGAATTTTCCAATAATGTTCTGTCTATGATTTCAACCTGATCCTACAGAGGGCGTGGATTTCCCTTTTCTATCCATATGTTTTCAGCCACGACTCTTTATACAATTTCCTCAGGTGTTACAGCTTTTTGTTGTTCTTGATGCCTTACTTTAATAGTGCGGCTTATCCCCCCTTTATATTTCTTTCCGCAGCTTCACGGGATGGCGTGCACACAGTTTTTAGTCATATACTCATTTATGGTGGGGGTCTTACACGGGAGAGTTATCTGCGAAGTGTCCTCAAGCTTTTGAAAGTAAAGAAAGGGGACGTCTGCTGATTTCCAACACCGAGCAAAACTCATAAGTGGCGACCCAGAGATATTAGATAAAGAATTAGTCAGAATAAGCAGTAACCTACAACGTAACAACTACGCTTTCTTGTTATTTAATGGTCGTTTTGATTTTGGTATGAAAAAATAGGTGATAACCAACGATTAGTAATATAACTTTCACTAATCAATTCATACTAAGAGCGAGAAGAGGTGGAATCATAATTTCCCAAGTGTACTTACGCATAAGTGAAGATAACGAATTCAACGGGGATTTGAACTCGGCTCTCCGATTAACAATTCTGCACCATAATCCATTACTCCAGCCGCATTTCCACGCTTTATTACATCTGATATTGCTGAGCGTTCACCCATCTAGGCACTGAGCAGGTATAATGTTACTGAAATTCAATGATCGTTCAGGAATTGTTGTTTGAACCCTATATGACCGTAAGCCATTTAATAAAAAAAAGGAATATCTAGAGAGCCATGGCCACCTACATTCTGAACCGAAATGGCATAATAATTTCACTGAAGCAAAAAGTAATACTTCCACTTTCAAAGTTAATCTTTCACTTTCAAAGATTGTTCTCATGTTTTGCGACTAACATTGAGAAATGACTCTAATAATCCCACATTAAAATTATCCAGTAAATATGATTGGTGTTAATTTAACTGTGGAGACGCAAGAATATTTTTACAACTGTAAGACGGCAGCTACTGGTATGATTTATGTCGGGAGAATTGTAGAATGGCCTAATTTAAGAAGATGTTTTTTTTTTACTGTTAAATATGCTGCAGCCTCTAGATTAGATATATAAAAAAAAACTGCTCTCCCAGAAAAGCTGTTGAAGCCCAGGGGGACCGCCATTATTTTTAGGAAAAGATTAATTAGTTTTTAGATGTAACAAAACAAACACCATACACAGACTTGCAAATAAAGTATTCTAATCACCAACTAAAGGCGTGTGCCCAAGAAAAAACTGCTTGTTCGTTTTTAGTATTTACTAGCAGTAGAGCCCGGCGTTGCCCGGTGATGTAACAGTAAGAGTTGGGGATGGCTGTTGCTTTGAAAGATGTGCTTTGTAAGTCGACAGGAACTAAGTTTCTACAAAATGTTGAAATGCAATGCACACAAAGTTTAAGCAGACGTCATGCAGGCCCAAGCACTCGAAGGTATCGAAGGAAGTAACGGGAAGCCGTTGTAGCATTAGTCATTTGCCAATACTAAGACCTCTGTGAGTAAAAGCTGGCAGCAGTTACCACTTTAACCAATTGTACCGTTAAGCATTACTGGAAACACTTGTGGTAAGTAGTCAAGAAACCACGATTCAGTTGCAACATACAGAGGGACTGAAGGGAAAACGTGCCGTGGAGAAACCATATATATAAAGTATGTGCCGTGCGCAAACACAAACAAAGCGATTGTCTAATTAAAAGATGCGTCTTATGCACAAAAGACGGCGCTGCCACGACCACAAAGCAGAACCGTAAAACCGAGAGAAAAGCGATTTCTGTGATATAAGTTTCTGATCTGTCACTATCTACATCGCGGCTGAGAGCCCTTAAGACCGCAACGCGGATAGCCGTAAGGCCGAGCATCGTGATTGCAATGGAGAAGTGCCATCTCTTCAGTCGCAGTCAATATCACGCTGAGAGCTCATGGAACCGGACCGGGGTCGCCGTACGGCCGAGGGCCTCAATTGCAATGAAAATGTGACTTCGCTTCAGTCGCAGTCAACATCACGGCTGAGAGCTCATGAAACCGGACCGGGGTCGCCGTATGGCCAAGCGCTTCAACTGCAATGGAAAAGTGCCTTCTCTTCAGTCGCAGTCGACATCACGGCTGAGAGCTTATGAAAAACGACCGGGGTCGCCGTATTTGGCGTGTGTTTTTAGTTTTTATTTGCACAACTAAAAACAAAACAATAGAGCTCTATGGCTGACATGTTTCACCCATGGCAGCCGTAAAGTGTATATGGAAGCAGAAGCCTGAATTTCGTAGACGCACTCGACTTTTCTGACAAACGAATCCCGAAGCTTCTCAAGTTTGAATGTGCTTGTATGCACTGGTATGAACTGCAGGTTCTCCGATCAGCTGTTAATGAAACCGGAACTTTAGTGGAGCAATCATGTCTAATGCCGGTGTTCATGTGTCTAGCAACTTGTGTTGCAACTGAATACGGTGAGGTCATCATAATGTACAAACAAACGCGATGATGGTGGGTGAAGGTATGAAAGTCAGAAGGCAGCAAAAGAGCTGGATAACCTTTACAAATATGTCTTAGTTATAGCAAGTGGAGACTACGACGACCTAACGTTAAATCAGATATGACTAACAAAAAAATTTCCATGCAATCGGACTGCATACGTGTGCATGGCGCTTAAACGCTACCGGGCGGGTTGTCTACAGGACCATCGTGTAGGTTATGTTTCTAGCACAGTTGTCGTAAGAGTAAATGAAAACTCTGTCCTTAGACCCAACTCGTAAGAACCGAACGTAAAGTTGGCCGTGAGAGAAGCACTGCTCACGTAAATGCAGACCTGCTATGCTAAGCGTCTGTCCTTGTGATTTGTTAATGGACATAGCAAAGCAAAGCTTCACGGGAAATTGTGAGCGACGAAAGTTGATTGGTATGCTTGGGTCTGATGGCAGAAGATGCATCCTGGGAATCAGAACGACTTCACCCTTGCCGCAGCCAGTTGCAATGGTCGCCTCAATCAGGTTCGGAGAAAGGGATTTAATAATGAGGCGAGTCCCGTTGCACTGTTTATGTGGGACCAAATTCCTGATTAGCATAATCTGAGCACCACTTTTGAGGCGAAGAATATGAAGGACGTCTGAAGGGAATTCTAAACTTCTATGGGATATTCAGCTAATTCAGATGGATCGGAAGTTCTGTCGATGGACTTTCTAAACAGGACATTGCCCGGTAATGTAATCCAACAGTTTAAGGTTGATGGAATCAACTGTACAATTCTTCGGTGCCAATATGGCCCTCCCAGCAAGCCAATCGGCATCGACAAAATTTGTGGAAAGGCTGTAGAAGACATCATTCATCAATTCATCCGGTGATTCAACAGTGGTGGCAAGCTGATCCATCTGCACAAAACCCTTTGTGTCAAATGGCATTTTCTCCTCCTCAAAAGCAAGAAGGTCCCGTGCGAAGTCAGCGGATCTGGAGTCCCCATTCAATTAGGCACGTATGTTTGTACTAGGTTTAAGTCTCCACGTGGCGCCAAAGTGCAGACGACTTCATACAGGCGCGGACAGCGTCAGCGCGTGTACCTTTACGAATAACAGGTAGAGTCTGCCTAAAGTCGCCTGCGAGGAGAAGGGTTACCCCACCCATGGAGTCGGAGGAGTCGCGGTGTCTTGGAGACTTCGGTCAAGTGCCTCAAGGGCGTCCTTGTGTGTCATCGTGCACTCATCCCAAACTATAAGTTTGCATCACCGCAGAACTTCAGCCTGTGGCGAATTCTTTGTTATGCAGCAGAGAGGAGCTTGTGACCGGCATAGATCAAGCGGCAACCTAAATGCCGAATGAACGGTTCTCCCTCCTGGTAGTAACGTTGAAGCAATCCCGGAAGATGCGACCACAATAGAGATCTCCCCACGACGCCGTACCTCTGCCAGGACTAATTTAGTCACAAAAGTTTTGCCAGTTCTTCCGGGTGCATCTAAAAAGTATATACCTCTACTGGAGCCGTTTGTCCTGTTCGTTATGGTAGTGAAAGCAACCCTCTGAACAGGTAGAAGTTTGGCCTCGTTTTCGGTAATGTATGCATTCAGTCCCTCGATGCAGTAGAATGTTTCCCGCAATAACTCAGTTGGTACAGTGTCAAAACCGTCTCTGAGCGGTGGTGGTAAACAGTAAGTTGGTAAAGAGGCACCTCCTAGTTCGAAAACAAAATCTTCTAGGGCCACCAATGACATGGGCTTCTCTGTACTTAAGCCAGAGCGACAGAGGATCGCTTAGTTTGCATTGCAAAAGCAAAATGGCGAACATCGTTCGAAGCCCTGATGGCGTTCTGAGAAGTTCACTCTCCGCTATGGCTGCATCCCATTGGGAGTCGTCTTCAAGCTATGCCGTTGACAGTGCGAGTATCTGTGACACTCGTTAGCCCAGCAATTTCATGAAGTAAAATGCAGAGGTAAAAGCACTCCTGCTGGCTGGGGGTGGGGGCACAGTATAAACGTGTCCAAGGCAAGAGTTAGACCTTACATCGGGATAGCCCTCGACAGGGTCGCCAGCCTTTCGCCGAACCCACCGGTTATTTGACCACACGTTGTAGGACGGGACTCGGTGGTATATCAATGTTTTGGCAAAAGCATCTGTTGAGTGTAATTTAAAGAAAGTCGTTAGGGTTGTGTCTTTAGGGTTTTCCGCAACCTGATGGGCGTTTTGTTTGGTGAAGTACATCCTCTATTCATTTTCTAAGTGAACAGCAAACTGCACAGTGGCTGGAGCCCTTTGGTGTATGGGGAATCCGAAAATTCGCCAAAAGGCCTCGCTATTGCTGACGTAGCGTCCAGCAACGTAATCGGCCACCCCGTGAACGCAATTGTCGCGCCGGATACCGAAAACGGCAGCATCGCTGCCTTTATTAACTTACTTGCAGATGTATTTTATTGACTTAACCGCGTGGCAGTATTCAACGTTTATGTAGGCTCCAAAAGTCTTGGGCAGCAGCGAGCAATAAGGCACCACCCAACGATTGTCCAGAGTGTGCCCCTTAAGTGTCACAGTTCTGCCGCACCCAGCGGGGCTTCTACGTCTGTACAATGGGTAACCATTAATCGCAGTCTCCGTTTCTGAGATAAACTTACGGGGGCAACCCATTGCGCATGTGGGGCCGCTTGACCAACATGACATTTGTTCGTAATTCGTGCCACAGGGGCCGTGAATCATATTGTTTTTAATGATTTCGTGGATCAAAGGATCCAGCGCAGGATTCGGAATTTCAGCATATTTTGTTTGCGCAACCTTAACGTTTAGCCACAGCAGAATGTGGGCATTAGACAAACCGCGTTTCTGCCATTCCACTGTATACATATGACACTTAATGCGTCCGAAGAATTGCCCTTTAAGGATTAAAGGGCAATTTCTGTAACCGGAAAACGCGGGCAATTACGTCAGGGCGGTGTGAGTACTGCTGACCTGGAAAAAGGTCGCGTGTGATTTCAATCCATTTCGGATTGCACGTGAACCTGACGAACAAATCAGCCCTCCCGTAATGACGGACCTAGGTCACTGCGTCTTGTGTCCTTTCATGCATGTATCGAGGGCCACCAGTGTAAGAGGAAGGCAAAATGCCCGGTTTGCCGAGATTGCGTGGGTAACCATCAGAACGCAGACCATCACCAAGATGAATGTAGGAGTCGGTTCGAAGTTTGGATTGGTTTAACTTGATGAATACTCACCTCTCCGACTCCATTTTTGCAGGCATGCCAACAGCGAATTAGTTGACGGCACCTGTACAAATGGTTAAATTCACCCTCCCTTAACATAAACATCTAGGCGTAGTAAGCCCTACAGGAGACCGTCTTTGAGGTTGACATGGAATCGCTGCTTGCTTGGTATATTGGGATTTTGAAGTGGTACCCATCGCTTCCGTATGGAAAAAGAAGGGGGTACTGGAGACAGTCGTATGAACGGTGGGTTTCACTGATGCGGCGCAAACCACCGCCCTGGTATTTTATGACAATGTCACGGCTGTTATGTTTCTCCCCGTGGATGACTGTGGCGACTTCATGATATACAGGAGCATTGAAGCGACGCTCATGCTCACCGTGAGACCGTCTGTCTGCATCGATGACAACACTGAAAGAGGGCGAAGAGTTGTTTTGCAACCCAAACTTTAAGCTTTGGATGTAACTGTTAGTTTCGTGAAGCATGTTTTGTAGACTGAACAGAATGTCTCTACGGGGCCCGACGGAAATATCGCTAGGCACAATACCGAGACGCGCATCACCCTGCTCATTGTAGTCATCGAGAAATTAAATTTGTAGGAACTGAGGTGGCTCTCCCTGATCAGCCAAAAGTGATCCCATTAAGTGGTAAACCTGGCCTTGCACTTTGAATGTAGGCATCCATCCCCCCTCACGAATAGCCTTCGCACCAAAAGACGTCATCTGGTAACAACAGTTGTACTTCCGTATTGCATCAAGAAAATGCATTGACCGCGAAGTTGTGCCCAGAAGGAAGTCCCTAAGCGGCTGGGGAGGTTAGTCTAAAGAAGGGAGTTTGATTTTGCCCCCAAAGCAAAAATTCCAGGTTGCTCACCGGCCCACTTTTTGCAACGCCTCTGTTCAATACGCACCGTTTTTAGACTTATATTCAAAACACAGATGAATGTTATCGCATTCAGAATGATCCGCCCAGCAGTCATTTCGGTCAGTCGCTGACCATTCTGGCCTTGGCGTTCGCATTCAGTAAGTAAATTCCAAGTGTCTAAGTGTAACGCCCAATTTGTTTTGGTGATCTTATCCTTAAACCTGAAAAGACCTTCCCAAAAACCGCTGTTTTATGTAACTAAGTACCAAGATGATGCTTCCCCGATCATTATGGTTTTGCTCTATTCAAGACCAAGGTTAACCGTTATCTTCCCCATATATCCTCTTTTCTTATACTGAAACCCTCTATCTGAAGTTGCTCTTGTGAGTTATACAGAGCGAACATGATTGTAAAAAAACTATCAACTTTCTCATTCTCTGACCTCAGTCTTTCTCCATCTATTTCGACCCAAGAAGAGAGATGCACACTGAATCAGAAGACTAACAAAACAACGTAAGTTCAGTCACCGGATGGGCAAATCTGTTCTCTTTTCTAGGTGACACGTCCGTTCACGGCCTGGTTGAAATCTACTGCCAAAATTTTCCTTTTATTTGTCGCTCTTGGTAAGTTTCGTCTCTCCACTCTCTGTACTAATCCCTGATTTTCCAAACATTTAAGTCCGCTGCTTTTCTCGGCCACTTTCCCCTTCTATTTGTACTGTAATTATGAAATTTCCTAAACCTTCTATCCTTATCATATTCCCGGGAAGTTTCAAGTATCTCTTGCCGGTGTAAAGTATGCGTCAATTTTGTTTCCATTTTCTATAAAACTTCGCACTTACTCATATGTTCAAGCAAAGGTATTCTCAGCATCATTTCTGTAGAACCAAATTTATGTTGTCTCATGTTTCATCTGCATCTTTGATGAGATGATGAGATTATGCAGCATTCACTGCTATATAGCAAGACCGATATCACATAACAGTTAAAGACACTTGTCTCTGTTTCTCACCAGGTGTTATTGCTTCATAAAACTTTGCTTAGCTTTTGGAAGAAATCTTTCGCTATCCCAATGCTCCTGAAGTTTTCAGTGTGGCATTTTTCGTAATCTGTTGAATCAATTTCTAGTTATTTCAATTTTTTGTTCTTAACGGATTTAATGTAGCAAGTTTTAATTCAGGAACACAGATCATGTATGTACTCATGCAAAAGCCACGAGTAGCCTACTCTACCTTAAAGTCATTTATTATTATTATTATTATTATTATTATTACAGGTTATGTTTCCTGTTGTTTACCCTGTCGAGCTGGGACCAAACTTAGGTCCTCAGGCCCTAAAGGAGAATTGTCATTCAATTGATAACATTTTCTTATTATATTGGATGCTCCAAGTAGGGCGATTATCCGGGCAAATTGTATGTTGATGTTACCTTGGACACTGTTGATAAAATAGTTCATTCCTTTTCTCACGAGGCCCAAAGCTTCGATTACTATTGATTTCTGTCTTCATTCCCCACATCCTATTTGAACGATTTCCCGATAATTTTCATGAAGGTGTTTCTCTCATATTATACTGTTATGTCAATAAGCATATACTTCCTGAATTTCTTGTCTTTTAATATAATATCAGGTCTGTTGGCTTTTATTTCCCTGTTAGTTTCCTTCATAGTTACATCGTTATTTGTGTAAGTGTGTCTTGCTGGTAATCATACCATCTTTCAGTGGACATATGTCACTACCTTGTTTTGTTTGTGGCTATATTCATTTTCTGTCAGTTTCAGACATCTTGAGATAATATGGTCAGAAGTTTCATCAAATTTTCCGCATATCCTGCATTTCAGCTTAGATCTAACCTTCATTATGGGACAGTGGTTCAATCTCTTTTCGAGGGTTTCGTCCTGGGCTGCAATAATTAGACCTTCAGTCTCAACTTTCAAATCGGAGCTCCTCAGGATTTGATGTGTGGTCTGTTGGTCTAAATCTGTTTCTTTCTTTCTGTTTAGGTATTTTCCATGCAACGCTATATCCTCTATTATTTTTTTTTTTTGTATTTTCATTTGGCCAAGTAGTTTTGATTTCTCTTTGACACTTTTGGCGTAGATGGTATTTGCTTTGTTTTTTTGTTGGAAAGATTTCAGGTAATTTAAGCTCTTTCTTGAAGAGTGCAGCTTCTTTCCGATGGAGTGAATTTTGTGTTTTACTATTTGTCGGAGAAGGTCATTTTTTGGTGACGTATATTTCTAATCCAATTGTTGTAGTTTTTAGATTTAGTTCAAGTTGAATTAGACCTCGGTTCCATAAAGTTCATGGTTGGTACAGCCTATCAACATGCCATTACGGGTGGTGCATCCTCATTTGGGTAAGCATATTATTATTATTATTTCATTAGTTTCTGGTGTATACTCATTTCTTTCCGGGTCCCGATAAGATTCTTAAGGTCGGAAATGGCATGATGACATTTTCCCTGAGCAGTTTTGAAAATAAAATTCGCATATATTTTACATAGATAAAGCCCTTCGTAAGGTGTGGTCCGTACTTGTGAGTATAATTATTCGTATTTCTTTAAGGCATGGGCTACCAGAGATTCCTTCATTGAGTTTACTGGAATGTTTTCCAATCAATCCCAGGGCTGCAAATACAAATAGAACTATTAATATCCTCATGCGCCACATTTTGACGCTTCTGGGTGGGGTTCATAAAAATCAAGATATTTATCTGCACTTTGGAATAACACAGTTTTTCAGTACGTGAGATTGTAATTTTTTTGTGAACAAGCATTTCAGCATTTAACCCTGCACTACGTAGACATTGATGGGTACGGTGTTTGTCTACATCAACTTGTTTGGTACAGGCAGAGTATTAGCCGTGAAGCTATTTATCTTGACATCGTTGCTGTATCTGGTCTGTTGCATTTGCCTTTTATTTCTTTTTTTAAACTTTTGATCCCTGACGACAGCTTTAACTTTGGTAGAGAAAAATGACGTAATACCCAGCTACCGGTTGGAAAAAATGACTTATTGCCTAGCCACCAGTTGAATGGTGGGTAATCACTTGTAACTATTTTTATATCTACCGTGAAACATTACATACTATTTATTTGTGAATTTTGACTCAGGGGTTCAGGCAGAAGGGTTAAAATCGTTCAAGAACGTAGGGTTCAAAATCAGTAAGTATTTTGCAGCTTCAGTCGGTGTATTATGCTTTACTTGTATTTCATCATCTATTTGAAATCCCATTTTGAAATTGTTTTTTTTCCTTTATTACTGAATAATATCGCTTACTACTTTCTTGTTCTTTGACACAGATCCTCATCCAGTCTTCACTAGTTTCTAGGTATTTCTGAAGTCCAATTTTTGTAGTTTTGTAAGACAGTTCTAGTTGAACTATTCCTCTTCCTCCTTCGGTTCCGGGCACATACAAAATATCAACATCAGCATTGGTGTAATTCATGCGGTGGCAAGTGAGAAGCGTTCTCGTTTTGGCATCTATTTGCTTAATGTTAGCTATGGTCCATTTAAGAATGTTGCAATTGTATTTCACCACAGGAACAGCCAAGGTGTTTATGGCTGATATTCAATTTTTTTAGTTCGCCTCGGTATTCAGTACCAGACACATACACATGTAATACTCTTATCTTAAACTTCTGCTTCATTAAGTAATTCGGTATTATATCTCCTTCGTCAATGCCTAGTTACCAAGAAACTTCTACATGTTCTAGTTCCCTAATCTTTGTGCCTAAATCTAAATCTATTGAATGTATTTCTGTAATTCCCCCTTTTTGGACTGTTACTTTTGCACATATATCCAATGCGAAATCCATATATATGTCGTCCCTGAAATATTTTACAGTATATATGAGACCGTTGAACTCATTGTCGTCTTTGGCAAAAGGTTTGAGATAATACATGTAGAGTAGGTGATTGTTTAATTTTTTTACCATAACTATTATTGTGTTGTCTCAAGCGTAAGAGGGATTAAAAACATACAAAATATAAGGGGTTATAGGGAGTCTCCTTGAAAATACACCATCAGATATTCAGTCGGTTGAAGATTGCAGTGTTTCTGGTGTGATTTAGGTATGATGTGGTTTTTCACATTCCCATTCTGTGTTTAAAGGAATTTGCTATCATGGGGTAGACTTTTTACATTTCCAAAGTCTTTAGTTTCCATGAGTGTGGTACACTATCAAAATCTTTACGGTAACTATGCTAAGATTTCTATATTGCTTCCTCCAATTTTTCAGTATCATTTTGTTTATCAGTAGTTGATCTTGCAAACACATGAACCTCTGAGGCATGCCTTCTGATCCAGTGGAAGAATTTCTTTTTTCGAGAAAAAATAACTAAGATTCATCAGTTATTATAATTATTATTATTATTATTATTGTTTTTGTTGTTGTTGTTTCTGTTATCATTATTATTATTATTATTATTATTAAGGATTTAACAAAATCATATTTTATTCTACAAATGGGTATATTAATTGTATCTCCTCCAGAAACAAAAAAGCAAAACAACCACCCCCCAAAAAAAAAAAAAAATCGTTATGATAGGCCATTTTATGTACACGCTGTATTTAGTACCATTAATGATTAAAATATTGAGATAATTCTTGATATTTACTAAAATTCGTAACTTTCGAAAAGAGTTAGGAGTAAATAGATACTAAAGTGAGAGCTGATGTCATCAGGAAGTTCGTTAATGAAAGTTAAAATCAAAGTAGGACAAAAAATATAGCCCTGAGGAACACTTGCGTTACTATGAAATGATCTAGAAAAGTGGCCGTTCGGGACAACTTTCATTTCACGATTTGATACAAAAGACTGAATCAGTTAAATAGGCCAAATATTTTAAAAAATAGATACATTAAATATAATCTATACGAATTTGATGTTAACCAGAATGTTATTGAGGGGTCTCTCATATTATTAATGAAATAATATTTAATTCTGGAGAAGTTAAAATTAACAAGCCGTCTTTTGCATCATTTGGATATGTCATTAGTTTATAGATTCATATATTTCCTTTGATCTGTGAATTCTAAGCAGCTGCTAAAAATAACAAATATTGAACTAACTTTCGTCTTTCGTTCTTTTGTATTTTTATCCGGTTTCTCATAGGATTTAAGAAACAATGCTCCATCGTATTTTAGTTTCACAGGTGTTCATCGTAATGATGAGAATGATATTGTCTCAGTGGAAATAAAATTTTCACGTTGATTTCCTTCCGTTCAATTATCGACAAGAGACCAGCAACATTTCGATGTCATTGTTACAAGTGGCTCTTTGACCTAAGTATATTATATTAAGCCAAAGAAAAAAATTCGCCAGAGCGAAAACAGACGTCAATATCGCGACGATGATTTATTGTGAAATTGTCTTCGCTTCAGTATATCATGATGCGATATTACACTGGTCAACTAACACGCGAGTGAACATAGGTATAAATTGAATTATTTGTCAGAAATGTCTGACAGATGGGATGAATGCCATGAAATGTCTCCGATGAAGGAAGTCTTCTTTTGTCATACAGAAGAAGTATTGTAGATAATAGCACAATAAATAACACATCAGTTTCTGTTTTGTACAAATGTTACTTCGTATAATAAACGTTTAGCGAATACAATTAGAACGCTTTTAGTCCCTCATCTACATTTACTAGTTTAATGGAAATCATAAATAGAAATTTAGATTACGAAGGAAATAAAACCAGAGTTTTTGGCTTAATAAAATTGCCCATGTATACGACCTACATCCAAATATTATGGTAGGTAAAATAATTAATTTTACAATGATGTGTGTGCTGAATCCCGCATTCATATCGGTTTTTTGTGATGAATGCATTTTTATTACCTATTAACCTGTTAAAGCCAATACGAAATGTTCAAAATATTATTAATCAACGGTGAATTTTGTCTTTATTATGGCATCACTGAGAAAATAACTAAAAAAACTGAACGAATTTTTCGACCTGATCACACAAAAATCTAAAAATATTTCTCCAGACAAATTCTCACATAAAATAATTGTGTATGTACAGGGATATGCAAATGACCACCTAATTAGCATATCTACGGTATAGATAATTGTTGAAACTTGACTAATGCATGGAATAATAATACAACACAAAATGTACTTAGAACAAAAATGTATTGAAACAAGAAAGTGTACACAATAT
>CAHIKZ030002715.1:182500-200010 GCA_903632075.3 Acanthosepion pharaonis | reverse complement strand
CTCAAATTTGAAAAAAAAAGTTAGGTTATTTACCATCTTCGAAGACTCCTACTTTTTTTAACAAAAAAAAAAAGATTCAGGAACCAAAAAGGGTTTTGGCGAGAAATTTCATTAAATTAAGTAAATGTGGGTAACATATTTTAAAAAATATAATTTTTCCAAAATTTTCTAAAAAAATATTTCAAAAATAATTTCATTCATTTGTGAATAAGTCCTGAAAATTTCATTAAAATTTAATTATTTTATTTTTACAAAATTTCCAAATCAATATGTTTTCAAATGGTAAAAAATAAAAAAAACAATTTTATTTAAAAGCGTCATGACGTAAAAAATATAGCGTTAAAAAAAGATTTCAAACGTGTTAGAAAATATTAAAAATTTCAAAAATAATTAAAAAATACTTTTTTCTTTCATCTAAATAATGACATAAAATTTTGACGATAAAAATTATTTTCTTTAAGTTTGTGGCATTTTTCATTTATGCTATGCTGTTTTTTCCCGCGAAACAGTGGACATGCTTATTTTTAAAACAATCAAAATATTGATTTTAAAAAAAACATGTTTCTCTTTGTATCAATGGAAATTACTTTTTTTACTTAAAAATCACATTAATTTGGAAACTATTATAAAAATCAAATAATTGTGAAAATTTTAGTGAAACTTTCAGAACTTATTCAAAATTAATTAAATTGGTTTAGAAATTTATTTATTAGAAAGTCATGGTAAAAAATATTTACAAAAATTGCCTAAAAATGAAACACTTAATTTTTATGAAAGAAATGAACACTCAAAACATTCATTTTTTTTTTATTTTTTGATTTTAATATTAATTTGATATATTATATATATATATATATATATATATATTTCGTAAACAGAAGCGAAAGAAACTCCAAAAGGTAAACAAATTTGTTCTTCAGTTGACCTCTCATGGGATCCTCACTTTTTTAGTACCATGCCTGATTACTTTAATTTCAAATTTAAACTGAATAATTTTTTATGGAAACATTTTTTTATTCCATTCTGAGAACATGTTTTAAATTTTTGTTTAAAATCTTTGTTTTAGATCAAAATTTGATAAAATATTCGTTTTAAATGTATTCTTCATAAAGGAGAAATCCTTTTTTCAAAAAGGTTTCAAAACACTTCAATTTTGCTGAAGGATTAAATTTTCTAATTCCTAAAAAAAATGGTGGAAATATTTCAAATAGAAATTTGAAAGATTTTTGTCAATGCTTCTGAAAAAAATGTCAGTAAATTGCCATTTTAACTTTTTTTATGAAATGTAAACAAAAGTATTTTTCAGTTTTAAAATCTCCTTTAAAAATAAGATTATTTTAAATTTAAAGTTAAATTAATCTGTTCTGAAACAAAAAACACTTTTGTTTAATGGTAAAAATATTTTTTGTGCATCTGTAAATCCCCTCTACATACACACACCTTACTTAATTTTAAGAAAAATTTTGAACACTCAAAACGGTGACTATATTTCTTTTTTAATTAATTTAATTTTTTAATGTATGTACAAACTTCTATATGTGTGTGTAAAAATATATGTGTGTGTGTGTGTTTTGTGTTTTTTGTGTGTATATACAGTAAAGAACGAATATAAATGGAATGCTGTCCACAAACGTATAAATATGAAATAAGATGTAAATCTTATTTAAACCTCTATATTTGTTTTTTGTGTGAATGATTTGTGAATGTATATATATCTATATATCTACTTACAATATATGATATATCTATATATGATTTTCGCTGCATATATGTTATTCTATTTATTTTATTTTGCATATATTGTGTATCTATATATTTTATATTGCATATTTGTGTATCTATATAAACTGCAAAATTCAAAAATAAAAAATATATATATGTTATAAAATTGAATTATTTTTGCTATATTTTAATTATATATTTTTTCCTGTATCTATATATGAACGATATGCATATATTTATATATATAAATTATGCTAATGAAAATTTAAAATATAATTATTTTATATATTTTTATGTATATATAAATCTATCTATGTATGTATCTATAAATTTTCTATATATGTATATATATATACATACATATTTGAAAATTTATAAAATATATGTATATATATGTATATATATATGTTTGTATATATGTGTGTATATATGTGTATATATATGTGTATATATATATATATATATATATTTGTATATAAAATGTGTGTTTATATATATATGTGTATATATGTGTGTATATATATATATATATATATATATATATATATATGTATATATATATATATTATGTTGTGTTATATGTATGTATATGTATATATATGTGTGTGTGTATATATATATATATGTATATGTATGTTATTTTCTTTTATTTTACATCTGTATATATGTGAACAAAATTCCAGTCAATGATTTGTAAAATTTGAATCGAAAATCTCATACTTTTTCATGCAATCATTTTCCATAATAAAATGATTCTTTCATTTTTTTTTTCAAATATATAAATAATTCTTTGAAAACTGTTTCTTATCTTTTCTTCAATATTTTAATAAATAAAACAATGTAATGTTATTTCCTTTAAATTTATTGTTTATAAATATTTTAAGTTATTTTTCCTCTCAAGACCTGAAAAAGAATTTTAAAATTCTGCACTCGTACAAAAAAGTAGATTTTTATCAAAAATTTTACCTTATTTCTGAATATTAAAAAAAAATAACTTTATGTATCAAAGCAGATTAGTCAGATGGTTACAGTGTCCACCCCCACCCCATCCCAATGAGACTTCGTCCCATTGATAAAGTGGAAATGTGAATTACAGACTATAGTTTGAACCTAAAAAAATGAAAGAAGGAAGAGAGGCAAGGTGAAAGCAATAAATTTTTAAAATCTATTTCTTTGATTTTATTTAATACCTTTTTATTTTATGAGATGCTACATTTTTTTCTTATATATATAGAAAAGTTTTCTTCTTTCAACATCCGACTACAGTAAAGCTGACAGTTACACTGCAATCCTTCCTGATTATTTTTTCATATTTTGGTTTCTAATACAATTAACAAATTGCCAAAATGGCTGAATTAATGGATCACCCTCAAGTTCAAAAATTGCACCTGCCCTCCAAAAAGAAAAAAATGACACCCAGTATCTAAAATTTTTGCTAAAATTTTTTGTTGAACAATTTCCTGATGACTTTTTATGCAGAAGATAATATGTATTTGCAAATTTTGTCTCCATAGTGTTGATATTTTTAGGGTTGACTTAATCAATGTCCATATTAAGTCAAAAAATTCATATGAGAAAAAAATCTTCAAAAGGGTCATGTCATGTGAAACAGAAGACAGTAACAACATTGTTCAAGAGTAAAGAGGGGTACGAGATGATTTTATTCTTGAGTTTTTAAAAATGTGCACTTAACCTGACATTCCCCTTCACAAAATTGATAAACTGAAACCATTCTTATTAAAACATGGTAAAGAAAAGTGGAGCTGTTCCAAGTGTCAATTGTATTAGGGAACTTCATCTTCCAAAATTATTTGCTTGTCACTTTGCTGCTCTGAAAGCCAACCTTGCTAATGAATCTATTAGTATCTTGTGACCACAGGATTTTGAATATCATTGCAA
Organism: Acanthosepion pharaonis; assembly: GCA_903632075.3. Lineage (NCBI taxonomy): Eukaryota > Metazoa > Mollusca > Cephalopoda > Sepiida > Sepiidae > Acanthosepion > Acanthosepion pharaonis. The sequence continues at coordinate 196,389 of CAHIKZ030002715.1, read as the reverse complement.
GCATTTTTGGTGAGCTATTTCTCATTGATGTTGTAATCCTAGCAGAATGTAATCATCAAACTGTATGTCAAGCATGCATCCAAGCTGTAACTCATGTCAACATTGAATTCAAAAATATTATTGCCTTTGTAACACATTCAACAGCCTATTGCAAAAAAGCTCAGAGGAATGTTGTCAAATAGCTTGGCACATATTTTAAATCTTGTTGGTGAAGTATTTTCAAATTGGCCAGCATTTGATGATGTTACCAACCTCAATATTTTCATCATGTCAGTTATTTTTAGATAGCCGAGTCAAAAAAAAAAAACAATATTTGAAATGGCTTGAAAATTATTTGCCCAAAGGACAAGTAAAATTACCCCCTGTACCAGTGGCAACCAGATGGAATTCCTGTTTTAATGCAGCCAGATATTACTCATCCTTCATACAAATTTATGAAGGATTCTTTAAGCAAGAAAAGAGTCATAGCCTTGCTGTAGATAGAATTCTTGAATTAGTTGATGGTGGTCAACTACATCATGCCTCTTTCCTTAATTTGTGCTTAAATCTGCATTTTATAAATGAGAACTGCACATGTTTAATAAAAGCTTTGACAAGCTTAGAAAAAACTAAGTTTTCTCTTGCATGTTTTGTTGATAATATGATGGAGGATGTGAAACAATATTTACATGCTGGTATATCAAAATCAACATCTGGCCTTGCAACTGATCGTCTTCTGTCTGAACTAAAAATCTCAGAGAGGGAGAGAGTTATCTCAAATTTTCAAGATTTGTTCAGCTTATCTTTTTCTCAATTGAATAAATACCTGGAGGACCACCCTGTATATAAGTTTTACAAGGCAGCTTGTCTATTTGATCCTAGACAGCTAGCCTGTATAAGCCATGATATTGATAGTTTTCCAGGTATTAAAGACTTGCAAGATCCTTCTACTGATCTTATAGAAGAATTTCAAATTTATGTGAATTACAAAGATGACTTACCAAATCCTTTTAATATCCCAGCATTTTGGAAAGCAAATAAGAGCAGATTTCCTCTTCTGGAATAGATTGCCAATAAGGTCATATGGATGCCTGTTACCAGTGTTGATGTTGAACGTTCATTTTCTCAATATAAACATTTAATGAATAATCAATGTGAAAATCTAAACGCTGAGAATACCAAGCAACTTACAATGTTGTATTTCAATGGAGATTTAGAGAAAAGATTTAATGATTGCTAATTTCAAAATTTGGGAAATATTCCATTTTAAATTTGACCCGTATTTCAATTTGTAATAAATTTTATTTAAATTTTGAATTAATACTTACATTTTGTTACAGAGATTGAATTATGATTTAAGTATTGTTTTGTAAAATTGTAATCAAAGTTTTTAATATACTTTGAGTTATTTGCTATTGATTCCTTTGTTGATTTTAATATTGCAGACTACCATATAATTATCAATCTGAATTCTTTTAAATAAAAGAAACAGAATTTAGTAAAATTGGAAACAGAATCAATGAAAATATGAAACGGAAAATTGGGGTCCCCATTTTTTTTGGAAGTGCTATCTGATATCCTGCTAAATATATATAATTTCTTTTTCTTTGAAAATATAATCATTTTAAGATAATACTTATCAAAATTATTTCATTTCTACTATGGGATTTCCAATTGTTAACTGTTAGCTTTATAAATACGTCAGTTGCTTTTCTCATATCATCTTTCAACATTGATGCTGCCATGCACAAAAGATTTATTTCTAGGTTTGATCTCTGAAAATTTTTCATTTTTTACTCTTTTAGATCAGTTTTTTCATCTTCTTTCCCCTGTGTTTGTCTCCATTGTTGACATTCTCCTTTTGGGAGACTTAACAAAGGATCTCTTAGGAAAAATGATGCTTTAGTTTTACCAGGCAGAAGTACCGGCAGGAGATAATCTTGCACCAGTTGGGGTCCAGCTATAGATTAATCAGTTACATTAGTCAAAGCTGTCATCTAAAAAAAACTGAACAAATATTTTTCAAGATCCATATTTGAATTGTTTCAGTATAGGCAATGTTCTGATTTCAATTGTATACATTTCATAAGATATGATGTGACGATAAAGCAATCTTCTTTCACTGCAAAAAGTTTGAACTTCACTGCAGGGGGTTGCTGCTACATCTTTAAAATAATAATTTTATGTATCCCTCAAAATACAATTTGCTTACATCTATTATTCCCTGCCCCTATTAATCCATCATTTATGCCTTTTTTTTTTTTTTTTCACAGATGTTTTGGTACACATACTGAAGTGAAACGATACACCTCTGGACTTTGTGCATCTGTCTTTTCAAGGAAGTCAAAAATGGCTAATCTTATACATACACACACTGGAGAGAAACCATATTCTTGTGAAGTTTGTGAATCTGCATTTTCATGCAAATCTCTTTTGGAGATACATATGCGTACACACACTGGAGAGAAACCATATTCTTGTGACATTTGTGGATCTGCATTTTCACAGAGGTCAAGTCAGGTCAAACATATGCGTACACACACTGGTGAGAAACCATATTCTTGTGACATTTGTGGATCTGCATTTTCACAGAAGTCAAATCAGGTCAAGCATATGCATACACACACTGGAGAGAAACCATATTCTTGTGACATTTGTGGATCTGCATTTTCACAGAAGTCAAATCAGATCAGGCATATGCGTAGACACACTGGAGAGAAACCATATTCTTGTGAAGTATGTGAATCTGCATTTGCACATAAATCTCACTTAGTGACACATATGCGTACGCACACTGGAGAGAAACCATATTCTTGTGATATTTGTGGATCTGCATTTTCAAGTAAGCCACATATGGTTGAACATAGGCGTAGACACACTGGAGAGAAACCATATTCTTGTGAAGCATGTGGATCTGCATTTACATGCCAATATTCTTTAGTGAAACATGTGCGTACTCATACTGGAGAGAAACCATATTCTTGTGAAGTATGTGAAACTGCCTTTTCAAAGAAGTCACTATTGGACTATCATATGAATAAACACACTGGGGAGAAACCATATCCTTGTGAAATTTGTGGGTCAGCATTTTCACATCAGTCAAATTTAGTGAAACATATGCGTAGACACACTGGAGAGAAACCATATGTTTGTGACATTTGTGGAACTGCCTTTTCAAGTAAGTCAAATAAGATTCAACATATGTATACACACACTGGAGAGAAACCATATTCTTGTGAAGTATGTGAATCTGGATTTACCCGAAATTCTGATTTAGTGAGACATATGCGTAGACACACTGGAGAGAAACCATATTCCTGTGAAGTATGTGGATCTGCATTTGTGTACAAGTCTGATTTAGTGAGACATGTGCGTACACACACTGGAGAGAAACCATATTCTTGTGACATTTGTAAATCTGCATTTGCAAGTACGTCAGAAAAGGTCAAACATATGCGTACACACACTGGAGAGACACCATATTTGTGAATCTGCATTTTTACACTAGTCTAATTTATTGAGAGAAACCATATTCTTGTGACATTTGTGGATCTTCATATTTGGATAAGTCACATACGGTCAAACATGCGTACACATATTTGAGAGAAACTTTGTTCTTCTACAATTTGCTGATCTGCATTTTCATTCAAATCTTGTTTGGTGAGATATATGCTTACACAGCGGAGAGAAATCATATTCTTGTGAAGTTTGTGTATGTGCATTTTCATGTTCATCTGATTTGATGAGACATATACATATACACACTGGTGAGAAACCATATTCTTGTAAAGTTTGTGGATCTGTATTTGCAGATAAGTCAATTAAGTTGAAACATGTGTACACACACTGAAGAGAATACTTTGTGAACTAAACTATAAATCATTTGTAATGTAGCATTATATTTTGTTAAGTGAAAAGATCTCCATTTGAACACATTTATTTATTCAGCAAAATTTGCGTTATTGTTACAATGTCTTTATCCATTGGGCCCTTGTCCTAAATCATTGTGTGGGTTAGATCCAGTAACTGGACCCAAAGACTTGGAATTCTTGTGAAGGCCACAGCATTTTGAACCCCAATTTGGATTTGAAATGAGAAATATCTGAGACATCCAGAAAGGGCATGAAACATATTCTAGAACAGTCTAACTTGCTGGACGAAATAAAGGTTTCAGTTTGAAATTCCAATCCCACTGAAGAAAGCCAGAACCATAATGGTTGAAACGTTGTGAATGTCCTATGAAGAAGGATAACAATCTGAATAATGTAAATAATGCAACTCACTGTCTTAAAAATTTGTTTTGCAGTATTTATTTCTTCCCATTCCTTTCCAACAAAATAAATTGTTATATTTTGCACAAAATAAGGGCCTTTATAGACTTTACAATTTTTTTATACTGTATATATAAGTAAGGAAGCATGTAGATGGCATTTTTTAAGGAAATTTCACAAAATATTAGAATTAAAGAATTAATATATTATTTCCAGGATTATTGTCCCCCTAATCACATATTCATCATAATAAATAAAGAAATATTATAAAATGCTTATTTCCATCAATCACCATTTGATCAAACCTGCAATGAATGATATAGAAAAACTGTTTGCATAAGTTATTTTGCATGTGTAGATGTTTATTGAGTTGGTATACAAATTAATAGTTTATAATTTTAATCTTCAAAAGAAAGACTTTGCCAAAGGGATCCTTTTCACCAGGATTATTGTCTCTTGTAAGGAGTGGATGGACGAAATCCTGACAAATGTTTGGGTAGATTGAGTGTGGAGGAGAAGAACTGGAGCCTTGCTTAACCCTGAAAATTAAACCACATAATTTTATCAATAGTAGTATAAAACAGCTATAAAAATGGCCTGTCTTTATTCTCATCTCTCTCTTTTTCCAAACAGCAGCCTGTAGTGATGACAACCTTGGAGACTTCTTCCCAAGCATGAGAATATATTTCTCCTTAGTGATTGTTCACACACTTGTGCATGTATATCACCCACAGAATTTCTCTTTTTACATAATTATATAAAAGCAAAAAAATATAAAATATTGCCTTGTTGGAATATATTCTGTTTTCTTACGCATGTCATTTGCATGTAAAAGATATTTTTGCCACTGCTTTTACGTTAACTTGAAACAGAAAGGGTTACGGTTAAATGTGACAATTGATAAAAGCAACAGCAGCTTGAAAGATTAGAGTGGACAATTCTCTCTTTTAGGCAGAAGAATAAAGACTTAAACTCTTGCTCGGAGTGTAACATAAAAGAAAATGTTTATTTACATACACAAAAAAGGTAAAAGGATATACGCAAATATGCACAAATATGAGAGAAAGAAAGGGAGATGAAAATTCCTTTAAAGAAGAAAAAATGTACATATAAAAGCTTGTTCAAAATATTTCTCTGAGCACCTAAAAGTTCTTTAAGCAAGTAAATTGTTCAACTCACATAGATTTCTTCAGAACTTTTATTGAGGAGGATATTTTTCAGAAGATCCGTATTTTGTAGTTAAGTGAGTTCGTAGGGCAACAGGAATTTTTAGATGCAAGGAAGTTTTTTAGAGGGTTTATGTTCTGTCTTTAGCGCCCATCAAGTAGATCTCTTTCTTGAAGCAAGTTCCAAAGATGACTGGTGTTCTATTGCCGACCTGATATCAGAGACGATATCAAGTACTCACTGCCAAATGAAAATTAAAAAATAAAAACGAATAAAATCAAAACTTACATGCCTAAATCATAAAACAGATGAACTAATATACATATATATATATCATATATATATATATATATATATATATATATATATATATTTCCATAAAAAAATATTATCCGATTTCATAACCATTAAAAAACAAGTAAAGATAATCCAGATAAATGAAGTAATAAACAAATTAAAAACTGCCCCCAGCAAAATAATAGAATAAACTACAGCAATTAACCATAAAATTGAATAAATAGCTTTATCTTCCCAAACCAAAACAAAACTGTTAAATAAGCGATATGAACAAATTTTGACTATGTTAATAAAACACTGATTAAAATAATAAGTATATAAGATAAGAAATGTAAATAAAAAATAAAAACAAAATAATTTAATGCAAATAAATAAATGACTTCCAGTAAGATAACCGCCAAAATAGACTACCCTCAATGCACCACTGACCTGTATTTATAAATTCCTGAGAAAAAACTATGGCCATCTTGGAATATTTCAATATTCAAACAAAGCTGTTTATATTTACACACTTTATCTCTGATATTGTTCACTTTATCCCAGAAAAATATGGAGTATTCCCTAGAGTATATTTCTTAAATTTCCCTATATAATATAGTTATTATGAAAACGGAGACTTTACAAGATCATGCTAATATTTTATTTCATTAAAACTGATACTACAGTTTTAACTCATCAGACTATGTTAATTCAAAACTGAAGCAAAAAAAAAAAATGGGGATTTATCCATTTGTGTCTAGGAGTTGTTTTTGTAATATATGCATTCAAAGCTGGGAGGGAAAGTTAGAGGAGAGAAAAAATATAAATCTGTTCAAGGAGATATGTGCAAAAGTAGTAGGGACCACACATGTTGACTTTTTTTATACTGGATATTGCATCATCCAGAAGTTATTTAGTGTTTATTTAAAGGGAATGGAGAAAAGAGCAAAAGAAAAAGAAGGACATAAAGAAAGCAAGAGAACTTAAAGATATGACTTGAAACCTGCACTTGTCTTTGTATAAAATTGAATAAATTATCTCTCTGTAATCATGAGTCATTCATCACATTACAACGTTTGTATTTTTTAAAAATAATTCTATAACATTTGAGAAAAATGATATGATTTTTCAAAAAATATATATTATTTTCAAAAATATCTTTCTTTATAGGTTATAATAAATAAAAAGGTTATTATTGAAAGTGAATAAAAATAAAGATAAAAATACACATTGATAATAATAATAATAATAGTTGATTATCAGGATGAAATAAACAAAATTATCTAAGTTACGAAGAAATATATACAATTATATACTTACATAAACCAAACCATCAACATACATCGATAGACATAAACACAGACACACACACACACACATATATATATATATATATATATATATATCTTCAGTTTCTAAATTTAGTTTTTTCTAACACCTACCAAAATAGAATACATCTAATTTAGCAAAAAATATAAAATTCATATATATTTCATAAAAATATATGTATTGTTCATGTGGAATCACACACACACCAATACTATAATAATGGATACATACACATATATATAAACATAGACAAATCAACATAAAAATAAATACTATAAACTATATATCTATAGAATCTGTCAATGTTTGTTATATTCATCCCATTTGCCAAATAGATTCTTTACCATAAAATTAGCATTTATTTCAACACCACACATTGTGAAACTCGTGCTTGTTTTTTGGTTTTGACGATGCATACCAGAATGTATTTCCATGGTTTTTATTGTTTTTTATGCAGGTTTGAGCTACAACTTTCCCAAAACAAATAAAAGAGAATTTCAGTCCATTCAAGTAGTCGACCTTCATTCCTGGCTATTGACTGACCAATTTTCATAAGTCAAAACTTATTGCCAACCAGCAAATTGCATTTCTGCAAAATATCTGAAGTTTTTATCCACGGAGATAACATTCTCTCTCAAAACTATATCCAAAATTTCATGTACGATACTTTAAAAATGTTATTTTTCTTTTTCACTTAATTTTATAAATGTAAACAAATAAATTCTCACACAACTTAAATATTTTCTATTCTCTCATACCAATTATAAAACAAACTTAATTATTCCAAAGAACAGAATAACTGAACTAATCAAAGGAAATTTATTAAAACGAACTGGACCATTTAGTTTAATTTTGTTTCCAAATTGAATAGGGTATTAATCCCCTGATCACATTTCCAATAATATTCTTTAAATGATAAATATTTTTTCTTCTCATTTATCCATTATATTTTTAACTCATTTTTTTTTCTCAAAACATAACAATTGTACATAAATTTTATGATTTGTTTTTTGAAATTTTATTTCAGTGTTTACTTAATCAATTTATTTTAAGGATATGATTCTTTTTGAATATCTAAATTCTATATTAATGTGGATTAATTAATTCACATTCAAATTAAACCAACCATCTTAAAATAAAAACCTTCTGATACCAAATTTAACTCACGAAAGAATCCCAAAATATGTTCAATTTATACAGACATCTCAGCATTTTAAATATTCGTTTTTGAATATCTATATTCTATATTTATCAATGGATTAAAATAATGAACATACCCGTAAACTAACCATCTTAATATAAAAACCTTCTGATACCAAATTCAAACTCATAGCAATCCCAACATATCCATGTATACAGACATACACGTATATACATATTTATACATACATAACCACATAGGAACATATAAACATTTTCACATATAATATCTGTCTATATGATATATAAATGTACAATATATACATATATACAAAAAGACAAAAATATATACACACCCAACAATAATGTCTTTTTTTCAATATGCAAAGAAAATAATTATATAAAAACACACACACATTTGTATACACAAATAAATTTTTTATATAAGTATATATACACAAAACACACTTGTTTGTAAAAATAATAAAAATGCTTGTTCAACTTGTTGTATTTCAATTTTCAGTTAGCCTCAAATGTGCAAACATGCTGGAATCGAAATCCAGTTGGATAACATTGAAGTCTTCTTCTTTAAATTTTCATGGTTTTCTTTAACCCTTCTTTACAATTGGTCCAGAAAAATTAAATGACAAATTAACCAATCAAATAATATAATTTATATTATGAAAAAAGAATATATAAACAATGTATTTAAATTTCTCCAACCATGCAAATGTAAAATCATAGGTATGGAGAATTTTGTATTGCCCCTTCAAAATATATATATAAATATATATATATATATATATAAAATTTATAAATATAAACATATAACATTAAATCAAAAGCTCCTGGGTCCAAACGTTTTTTTCTTTCGAATCATAGGTCAAATGAGTTTTTCATACATGAAAAAAATACACCATGCATTTTATAAGGAATTTGAATATTATAAAAATTATTGAATGTCTTTTTCAAATTTCCAATATAAACATTATTTTTTTTTATTTTTCTTTTGGAAGATAGGAGTTTATATACCATTTTCCAAACATAAATATTTTTCCAACAAAACATACAATTTTTATATCATAATATAAAAGTGGATTAGTAATTATGCATAATGTTTTATATATTATTACAGTAATAGTTTTTACATATTGTATATATATATATATATATATATATATATATACAGGGATATTTCAAAATTTCATGAAATGGATATGCAATATTTAAATATTAAACAAATATATTCTTAAAAAAATATAATATAAATATATAATATTATATATAATTCTTTATTTTAAAAAAATTTATAACAAAATATGTTATAAAATCACTATAAAAATAGCCGTTTTGTTTCAACACTCTCAGTGTCTTATCAAGTGATGATGTTGAAAAAATAAATGGTTTTAAAAGTTTCAATTAATTAACAATCCTTCACATAGGAGAAAACGTTGTTAAAAAGCTAGATGGACCAATCAAAATACAAGTATAGGAAAATTCAAAAGCTTGACAATAAATGTCATAATATATATATAGCTATTCAAATATTTAAAAATAAAATATGGGTAGTATTAAAAAGAATTTATTCTAATCAATAATTACTAGATTATATGATAAAGTTTAATATTAAAATTAAAAAAATCTGAGAGTTGTTGAAACAAAATGGAATTTTTCAAAACTGAAAATCTATAACATTTATGTTGTAAATTTTTTAAATAAAATTATATATATATATATATATATATATATATATATATATATATATATATATATAGTTTATGCAAATTTAGGTAATCCGTATGGGTAGACCTGAGGAGGATGATATCCAGAGATATCAATGTAAAATTCAGAGCAGATATGTTTGAATAAAAGACAGACCACGTTAAGATTCCATGTAATAAGCTATTTCACCATAACCCCTTTAACAGGGTTCTGGATCATCAGACTTTACTTCCAAAAGCTGAAATGAAAAATGAAAAAGAAATTCACACGTTTTTTACGGACCTCATCAAGTATACGCAAAGTTAACGAAGTGAGGAAGTGAGGTGGGAGAGGATATGAGTGTGTCATATGTATCATTTTAGTTTCCTATTTTAACCCCAGTGTGTCGGCTGGATGTTGCTCAAATTTAACGTGTCTCGTCTCTAGATAAAGGTGGCTAAGGGGTGAATGATAAGAACTACATTAAAGGAAGACGTTACAACAACCCCAATAAATTACACGACAGGTTTCATTCAAATTCTTAGACGCTTTTGAATTAAACTTTAACGTAAATTTTTGGGAGGTGGAATAACCCATAATTCATAAGAATTCGTCGTCTGGTCTAACAGTGAGTGTTTATACATATCCACGATAAGTTTATAGTGATCCAAAAAAAATCTGCGCCTAATATTGGGAACTTGACTTCGGCTACTGTAAATAACCATTGGAATGTTCTCCTCAGGCCTATGTCCAAAGTCATTGATACTTGACCGAAAGTCTGGATTTGTGATCCATTAGCAGCACGTAGGGTTACTGAAGATTTAGTATTTGAAAAACTAGGGACTAGGTGGAATAACACTAATTTGTGCACCTGTGTCCACAAGAAACATTTTGTCGGAGTTTCTATCTCTAACGTAGAATAGACGGCTGGCATTTCCTATCCCAACAGTAGACGCCGTCTTCATGCGCTGTTAGGAATGGCGTTTCCGCCTTCTGGCATGACGTAAAATCGGTTGTTGTTTGAAATTGCACGGTTTGGTGCATTTTCTCGCTGTCTGTTCAAATTGGCGATGGTACCAGCAATACACATCGTTTCTTCCCCGAGAATTAGATCAGGAACGTCGTTGGGACTTGTATAAGTTGTGAGCTGAGGATAATCGCTCTCTATACAAACGGTCTATCTGTTCAGATAGCCTATTAATTTGCTGTTGCAGCTTGTTAAATTCGTCCTCACGTGGCGTGTTGCGTAGCGTTGGAGCGTTGACACTGCTGATAGTTGCAGCATCACTTATCTTGTCCGCTATCTCCGCCGTTTTTTCCAAATCTAGGTCTTCTGGTAGTGTTAAGCTAGGATTTGAGTTGTGTGAGTTGGTAATTTGTCCATCCACAATTTACGAAATAAAGAATCGGACATTGAGTTTTTGCCTAGCAAATTCTTCATTTTTCGCAGTAATTGAGACGGCTTGCTGTCGCCTAACTGCAAAAGTATTGAACAAGTCATTCAGTTTACGTTCTTGCGACTTCCCCGTCCTGTAGATTATTGCCTCTTTCAGTGTGTCGAAAGGGTTATGTATAGGGACGTTATTTTATAAATCCAACATCGGACGCAATTTCAGGTGGCAGTTTTTCCACTACATAGGCATAACGTACCATCTGGGATTGTATCTTCTTCGCCTGAAATATAGCCTCTAACTGTGCGAACCACACATTGACGTTGGTTGTGTCAAAGACTGGCAAGATGAGCATCACGGTTGCTTCACTGGCGTTCTGTTCGGCCATGTTAGATATATGTTTTTACGCAAGTGGTGGACAAGAAAAATTTTGGGCGCCAAGTTGAAGTTTTTGTACGTTGAATTCTTTATACTGTGTTTGGCACAATAAAGGTTCACTTCACTTTTGTCTGTTATATTCCTTGAAAGTTGGTGTCACAAACTGTAGTTTGTTTCCGTCGGTGTCACCAATTGTTATGGTGTGATTAGTAGTTGGGTTGATCAAATTAAATGCGGCTGCGTGTTTCAAGATAATCAACATCCATACATTAAATTTTAAACATCAAGGAAAAAATCAAGCTCAGTGAACATTAATAAAATATTGTATTAACAATGATATACAAATATCAACAATAGTATAAAAAAAGTTGTTCCCCTTTTTTCCGTAATAAAAGGGTAAGTTTAGCTAATAAATGTTGAGTACAAAATTGAATGTAATTTAACTACAAAGTTCAATTGAATTAGCTAAATACAAAATAGTTCCACAGTGTTTTATCAGTGTAGAAAGATGTAATGTTCATGAGTGATATCAACAGGAATTAGTATGATTACTCGAATGAGTAATAATTAAAATTAAAATGTCAATATAGCGCCGTGCCGTATTTTCCAAGAATTGAACTGCAACTGGTCTTTTGGTTGATAGCGAAATTCTTTTTATATCGATGGGTAGGCTCCGGATAGCTTAGAGCCAGAAATATAGAAAAGATACTAAAATACGCGATTGGTCAGGATTTTAGAAAAAATTCGAATTACTTGCGATGGCTAAATTGTCCTATAATAAATATGTATTTTTTAACCAATGAGAATTCGAGAAAATGTAGGCGTGGCACTACACCTGCAAACCGAAAACAACATTCATGATTAAGATTACAAATCTGGTTTTTTATTTTATATTTAATTGTATGATAAATATGATGAATATTGGAAGTAATCAAAATGTGTAATACTAGGTTATATCTGTAAATATTTCTATCTCACATTCTTTAAGTTTTGGTTTTTACGAATATTGGTGATATGAAGAAATACGTTTATTCCTTCTAGAAATTTCATCCTAATTGTTTGTTTGTTTTAATAAATCACCATCTTTGCGGAGGAGGTTATTTATGTGGTCTTCAAAATTCATTCTTTAAATTTTTGATGCCTTATCTGATATATCCCATTTGCACAGATTTTTCAATTCTATATTTTTGCTGGGCAAAATTTAGAATTTCAAAAATTTATTCGTATATAAAAACTAACGTCATAAGATATGCATGTAAACACTATACTACCAATGAAGACAAAAAACATAGAATTTTAAAATATTGAGATATAACTCTGTATTATTCCACCGCCAAAATATCTGAAATAACAAAACATGTCAAATTAATAACGAGTCAATAGCCATATGAAAAATTGTTCGAGAGAAGAAACTGTTAAGCATAGTAATTATGGTTTTAATTATAAAATGATGAATACAATAGATACCAATCCAGCACTGCGTTTAAATTCGTAAAATTGAAACCAAAAAGTGGAAAGCTCATCAGAACAATTGCCATGGAAATATTTATAGAAAAGACACAGGTAAGTTACATTATGTCAGTGTAAAATTGGCTGACGCCAAAATGTCAGGTTAGGAACGATAACATTGCAGCTTCTTCTTTGCTATTTTATCGAGAAATCTCTAAATACGTAACTGAAGCACAAAACCAGATATGACAGCAATATTCGGTGCATGGACGGATTATAGACTCCTGAAAGATCTAAGATAGATTCTGATAGAAAGATTGTCTAGCACGACACAGTAAACTAACTTTTAATGTGCAGACCTTTTTTGTTCAATATAATATTTCCACTTTTCATGTTACTGTAAAATATGAGCACAAAAATCACGTAATGAGTTACTCAGCTGTGCTGATGGAAGGCAGAAAATGTTATCTAAGACAACTAAAAAGCAGTTTCATTTTTAGGCGCGTTAAAATTAACAATCCATTTCTTGCTCCATTTTAACAGATTGAAGGTCATTTTGAGATCAGCTGCATATTTGACCTTATCGAACCATTGACAAGAATAAATAAAACCTACAGTTAAGACAGGAGTAAATAGTTGTCATCATCATAGATACTGAGTCGAGAACAGATGGTATCGGAAGGTCGTTGATGAAAATTAGAAACAAAGTAGATTTAAGGACGGAAACCGGAGGGTGGGGGATTTCACCAACATTAATGCCAAAAAAAATCGAAGAAGCCATTCAAACTGTTTTAATTTCACGATGATA
>CAHIKZ030002715.1:65000-180000 GCA_903632075.3 Acanthosepion pharaonis | reverse complement strand
GGCATAAAGGGCATGGGTCATCCCAAGTTTTACATGTTCTAGCCTTTGTTTATAATTTTCCATTTAACTTTAGGTGTCCTATTTGTTTCCTTCAGATGCCAAAAATATTTAGGGAAGTCTGATTTCTTTTGTTTATATTATTGAAAGAACACTTATGCTGCCTCCATCTATCTTTAAAATCATTCTTCGTGGACCCAATGTATATCTTATTAGTGCTAGGGTTCTCAGTGGATGATATAGTACATTGGTATACCACAGATTTAATGCAGCATTTCTTTTCTAATGGGCAGTCTTCTAGGTTTCTACAGTTACATAATTTTTCCCTTTTATTGTCTGATTTAAGTACAGGGTTTTTATTAATACTTTTTAGGCATGGGGGTTTGTTCAAGATTTTATTATTGTGTTTTGTTTTTTTTTATACATTCAAGATTTTCAGAGCATCTGTAACTCAATTTTAGGGTGTTCTTATTGAATATATTACTAATTTACTATTAGCATCGTTTTCAAATTAATTAGGTTTAAATTTCTGTCATATATATATATATATATATATATATATATATATATATATATATATATTTTCTTGTTCTCCAGAGGAGGATTTTCTCTGTGTTGTTTTGCTTTTTTAACATTTTTTTTGTAAAATATATTTTTTCCAAGAGTCCTTTTGTAATTGATCAGACAGGGCCGAAAAAGAATCGAATTAATTTTCAAAAATGATAAGCGACAAGTTCTGATGGAGACAGGAAATATAAATTTATTAACAAACATGAAATTACAAAACTAAAGATAAAAATAAAATAAAACAGCCAAAAAAACAGAAAAAAGACGATATGTCAAGAATAAAACCATTTTAACCCTGTGGACAAAATAAATGGAAGAGAGCATACTAAAAGAAAATAAAAATCAATATATATATGTGCCATACAGAAATTTTATAGAATATATGCTATACAAAAGACCATATTCACAAAACATCAACATTTTAATGTCAAAATGTAAAATTTTTGAAAAAGAATTTCATACTAAATTTGTTTGAAAAATTTCAAATTCCTAATATTTCTTATTTTTCTTTAAAAAAAAACGGGTACAACAAAAAAAGACTTAACTCATTTTGAACTCCTTTTTTCAACTAACAATGTCTATTAATTATCTACTTCTTTTTTCTTTTAAATTCTTTTTTTATAAGGGTTCTTTTTGAAATGAATTCTTAAAAAAAAGAAATCTCTTTCTTGATATTTCATCCTTTAGGGGTTGGCTAACAATAAAAAGACTAAAATACATTCCCTATCTCTTTCGATTTGGTATGACATATTCTCGCTAAAAGATGATCTGTTTTTTTTTCTCTAAAGGTCTTTTTCCCTCTAAAATTTTAAAATTCACAAATCTGAAGTTGAAAATGCATTTTTAAACACGATATAGCAGTGTTCCATGTACATTATCAAAACTGTCCATCCATTCATTCAAGGGAGACCAATTTCCTCACAATTTTTCAAACACATCTCTTTATTCCATATCTTGATTTTTTGAATTAAAGTAAACATCCGTCCAGGCCTTATCAACTGATCGAAGACTAAGAAATAAATTTCAATTTTCAGTCCATTTTTGATTTAAAACATCTATTCAATTTTCAAAATAGAAATTTCCGTTATGGGTGGAAATAAATAATTGTTCCCTCTCTCTCATGGAAAAATACAAATTTATTAAATTGGAAAATTTATCAATGAAAATATGAAACAGAAAATAAAAACATTTTATATTTTCCTCATAATATATAATCATTTATGATAATCACTTATCAAAATTATTTCATTTCTAGTAAACATATGGGATTTTCAGTTGTTAACTATTAATATTTATAAATATGTCAATTTTTTTCTCATATCATCTTTCAACATTGATTTATATCCATGCACAAAGACTTAAAAGGATCTTCTCTACTTCTAGCTCTGATAAAATAAGTGAAAATTATTTCATTTTTACTAAGCATTTTTTGTTAAATGTTAACTGTTACTTCAATTAAAGCTTCATCTTCTTTCCCTTTTTATCTCTCATGTTTTTGCCGTTTTTTACATTCTCTTTTTTTTAAGTCTTAAATGATCTCTTTTTAGGCTATTAAAAATGCTACTTTGGTTTTACTGGGCAGAAGTACTGGCAGGAGATAATCTTTATACCAGGTGGGTCAGCTATGGATTAATCAGTTACATTAGTTGAAGCTAGCATCTAAAAAAAACTTAAAAATCAAATATTTTTAAAGATCCATATTTGAATTGTTTCAGAATAGGCAATGTTCTGATTTCAATTGCATACATTTCTTAAGATATGACATGATGATGAAGCAATCTTCTTTCACTGCAAAAAGTTTGAACTTCACTGCGGTGGGGGCTGATGCTGCATCTTTGAAATAATAATTTTATGTATCCCTCAAAATACAATCAGCTTATATATATTATTCACTGCCCCTGTTAATAATATCATTTATTTGGATTTTTTTTCACAGATTTTTTGGACACATACTTATTAAGTTTGAAACAATAAACACCAATGGACTTTTGCATCTGTCTTTTCAAAGAAGTTTTTTGGCCAATCTTATGCATACACACACTGGAAAGAAACCATATTCTTGTGACAATTGTTGGATCTGCATTTTTTTCAAATGTCATTTAGTGATACATATTCATTACAACATGTGGAGAGAAACCATATTCTTGTGACATTTGTGGATCTGCATTTTCAGTTAGGGGGCAAATCAGGTCAAACATATGTACAAATATTTGGAGAGAGACATATTCTTGTGAAGTTTGTGAATCTGTATTTATACAAAAATGTCAATTAGTGAAACATATGCAAATATACACATTGGAGAGAAATGACATATTCTTGTGACATTTGTGGATCTGCATTTTCAAGAAAAAGTCAAATAATCAAATTATCGTTTTATACACACACTGGAGAGAAACCATATTCTTGTTTCATCGTTGTGAATCTGCATTTTTACAGAAATCTAATTTAGTGACACATATGTGTAGGTACACAAAAAACAAATATTCTTGTGATATTTTGTGGATCTGCATTTTTAAAATGAAAAAGCATTCTTAAAGCAAACATAAAATAGACACACTTCTAATCCATAATTGATTAAATTTTTATTTTCTTCAATTAAATGCAAATACTATTTAGTGGAAAAATGAAATTCACAACATAGAGAAACCATATTTTTGTACAATTTTGTGGATCTGCCTTTTCAAAAGAAGTCATATTGGACTCTCATATGAATAAAACATTTTTGGGGGAAAAACCAAATTCTTGTATGTTTGTGGCTCAGCATTTTGGTAAAAAACCAAATTTATTTTCATTTGATACATTTCTTTTTCAAAAACTATTATTTGAAACCATATGCTTGTGACATTTGTGATATCCATTGCTTGTTTCCTGTTTCAAATAAGAAATTGTATTCATAGTATGGACAACTTGAAAAGGTGAACCATATTCTATGTGATGTATGTGAATTGGATTTACTTAAATGCTGATTTAGTGACACACATTTTTTTTTGATGAAGAACTAAACCATATTCTTGTAAAAATTTTAGATTGGCATTTTCAAGAAAATCAATAAGGACAAACATTTAGGAAACACACTGGATTTCAAGATGATTTATTCTTGTCAAGTTTTTGGATCTGCATTTTACTGACATATCACTTTGTATAACATGTTAACATAAATATATAAAATTAAATATTTATATGTAACATTTGTGGATTTACATTTTAAGTAAACAAAGTATAAATAAAACATATTTTTTTTTTTTAAGAAGCCATAATCTTTAAACATTTAATTTGATCTTCATTTGATAAAAGCAACAAAGTAAGATTAAAATATTTATTCTTTCTTTTCTAGAGACACCATATTAAAGAATTAAACTCTTATGGCTTCTGGAATTTGCACGAAATTTCTGAAATAGTTTTTTTAGGCTACACAATTCCCAGAAAAGAAAAACCGTATATTTGCATTTTTACACTAGTCTAATTTTCTGAGAAAAATAACCAAAATGTTTATAGAGAAATATTATTCTCAATATTTCTTCATATTTGGATAAGTTGCATAAGGTCAAACATGTTCTTAAGGTTTATATTCAGAGAAACTTTGTTCTTGTACAGTTTGTTGATCTACAAATTTCATTCAAATCTTGTTTGGTGAGATGACATGCTTACATTTAAGGAGAGAAATCATTTTCTTGTGAAGTTTGTGGATGTGCATTTTTTCATGTTCATCTCATTTTGAAGAAGACATATAACGTTTCACACACTGGTGATGAAACCATATTTTTGTAAAATTTGTGGATCTAAATTTGAATAAGTCAATTAAGTTGAAACTTATGCCTACACTAAAAAGAACAAAAACATATTTATGAACTAAACTGTAAATCATTTGTAATATAACATTAAATTAGTATGAAAAAAAGTGAAATTTGTTAATCCATTTGAATAATATTTATTTAAATCAGCAAAATTTGCGTCCTTTTTACTGACCAATGTCTTTATCCATTGGGCCCTGTGTTCATAGATCATTGTAAAACAGATATAAACTAAACCCAAAGACTTGTAATTTCAATACAGGCCAAATAAATAAATAATTTGGAGCTTTGAAAAAAAAGGAAATAATTATAGACATCCAGAAATAGACATGTCACATGTAACTAGAACAGTCTACCTCGCTGGACAAAATAAATGTTTCGGTTTGAAATTCCAATCCCCTGAAGAAAAACACTGCGTACAATGGTTGAAACATTGTGAATGTGGCAATGAAGATGAGGATAACAATCTGAATAATGTAAATAATGCAAACGGATTGTCTTAAACATTTGTTTTAAAACAGTATTTATCTCTTCCCATTCCTTCCCAACAAAAATACATTCTTATATTTTGCACAAAAATAAGTCTTTGTACACAACAATTTTATATACTGTATATATGAATTCGGTGGCACCTTTTTACCAAACATTTCACAAGTTATTAATAGTGCAACTTACCTGCTTGACATAAAACAACACTACCTTGTCGTCATGATTTCTGTTAAATCAGACCTGATACCCATAAACACTAAAGGTGTGGTTTTTCTCCCTATAGAACCAATTTATCTATCATATATACTGACTCACTGCTTTAAATTGCCTCATGCTGCTAGATTCACATATTCATCACAATAAATAAAGAAATATTATAAAATATTCATTGATTCATCAGTCACCATTCGATCAGGGTCCTCGCACTAGACTGATATAGAAACTCTGGACATTCATACATAAGTTAAGGAACCATGTGTAGATGTTTATTGATATGCTTGGTATACAAATTAATAGTTTATAATTTTAATCTTCAAAAGAAAGACTATGCCAAAGGAATCCTTTCCACCAGGATTATTGTTCCTCCTGAGGAGTGGATGGATGAAAAACAGACAAAAGTTTGGTTAGATTGACTGTGGATGAGAAGAATTGGAGCCTTGCTTAACCCTGAAAATTAAACCTCACAGTTTTATCAAGAGTAGTATAAAACAGCTATAAAAATGGCCTGTCATTATTCTCATCTCTCTCTTTTTCCAAACAGCAGCCTGTAGCAATGACAACCATGGGGACTTCTTCCCAAGCATGAGAATATATTTCCCCTTAGTGATTGTTCACACATTAGTGTGTGTATATCACCCAAAGAACTTCTCTTTTTACATAATTATATAAAAACCAAAAATAGAAAATATTGCCTTGTTGGAATATATTCTAATTCATTATACTAGTCATTTGCATGTATAAAATATTTTTGCCACTGCTTTTACCTTAACTTGGAGCAGAAAGGGTTAAGGTTAAATGTGACAATTGATAAAAACAACAATGGCTTGAAAGATTAGAGTGGACAATTCTTTCTTTTGGGTAGAAAAATAAATACAAACTTTTGCTTGGAGTGTATATATATATATATATTTTCTAAATCACAAATTCAAAAAATAAGTTTATTCATTTGTTAATAAGTCTTGAAAATTTCCTTAAAAGAGATGTACATTATATGCTCAACAGACTGCAGAAGCTCGACAATCTGAAACTCTAGAAGTAAGGAAGAGGAGACTCAGAATGAATACTCGACAGAATGCAGCAACCAGGCAATTGGATATATTATAGTCAAAATAAACATTACTATAACAGTATACTTTTTTATTATTAATATTTGTTGTAATACATCAATAAATGATATATAAATTGATATGCATATGTTTATAGTTTTCCTCAATCTTTTATTTAGTTATGTGATGATTGCTTCATTTCCAGATCAAAAATATAGAGATCACAGACCAGAAGGTTCTATGCAGCCATGATGATATATGGGATGGAGGAAGCTCCTCTTTGTTTTACATGAAAATTGGTAATTCTTTACTATTGCGTTACCTGGGTGGATATAGTTGTATCACCTACATGTTAACAGCTATTTATAAGTTCAGTACGCTCTAATCAGTATTGTGCAAAAATAGTGAAATTTATACAGCTTCTTCCAAACCCAGTCAATGACGGGTATTTCTGCTAGTTTTGTAAATATGGCCAAGCAAAATTGGTTGCTCACTTTCAATTATGCTGTAGTTGTCCAAACACATTGTAGTTCCGTTCATTTAGAAATATCAAAGTTAAAATAAATAATAGTATTAAAGAAATAAATTAATTGCAAAAATAGATTTGAGGATTATTAATAATTAAGAATATTTGAATAAATTTAATGTAGAAATAATTAGCATTGGGTTTCATTTCTAGGATATGGATTATTAATTGAAATTACAGAAAATAATTACTATAAATTCATTGAAAGATTCTTAATTGAAACTAAAAAATAATGACTTGAGATATAATTAACTAACTCAAGTTATATGGAATCATTTTGCCCATAATATATAATTCATTCAAGTAAAAAATTATAAAAAATTATTTCATTTTTACTATGGGATTTATATTCCAATTCATAACTATTAGCTTAATAAATGATTCAGTTGCTTTTCCTCTGTCAATTTTCAACTCTTAGGGTATGTACAGTCATCTAAAAATTATTTAAATTCGGAAAAACTGATTTTTAATGTATAATTCATTAATTTCTAATCTTTCTGTGTAAATTGTTTTTTCTGTAAATTTGCAGTTTACGCCAAGCACACCAATTGTTATTAAAATTTTCTGAAAATTTGTATTTCGGCGTAAATTTTCATGGTTATTTTGCAAATAGCAATAAAAGTTTGCGGACAATAAAATTTTGGACTCATTCGACTCGGTTCTGTCCACCATTACTGGCGTTGTTTATATATGTTTGCCTTGAGTCGTCATGCGCGGAAGCTTATTTATTTAATGGCCTTTTTACTCATCTTCCTATCTTCAAAAGACGTCTTCAGACACTTTTGAAAATGAAGCTTTTATTGAATTTTTTGTTTTAAATTTGTTTAAATTATTTAGAAAAGCAATGACAAGTTATTTTTTTAAATAGTGAAGCTTTTTATAGCAAAGCTGTAATAATAATCGTGCTTTTTAAAACCTCAAATTTAATTCATAATTTTGAACCATAACAAAATTTTTTATGTTATTAAATTCTTTCTAGCACTTGATTTCATTTCTTAATTTGTAAAATAATCATGATTTCTAAAAACTCATATTTTATAAAAAATGTAAATCATTCTTTTAGAAACCCCACAATTTATATTTAAAAAAATGTAAATAGTCATGCTTTTAAAAAAAAACAAATTTTATATAAAAAAATGTAAATAATCTTTTTTTTAAAAGCCCAAATTTAATAATAAAAAAAAAAAACATGTAAATAATCATGCCTTTCATGTTTAAAAATGAATGCGATTCCAAGTATAGCAGGAAAAATGAAAAAAAAAAAAAATCAAAATTATGTCCCTGTAAGGATAAAAGTTTTCCTTCTTTTTTCTTCTCTTGTAAAAAAGGGTTCACCCATGACATTAAAAACTTTCATTTGGTTCTATGAAAAATTTAAACCAATTTAAAAGAAAATCATTATTTGATAAAAGTCCATTTAAGAAAATAACAGAAAGCACATTTGAAAATAACTTTCACTAAATTGCGCAGTAATCAACACTAATGAGAAGATCCAAAAAGCAGTAAAAAGTCTATTAATTAAGTAAGCTTCTGCACATCATGTAACGTAAACACTGCCAGGGCACCTCGAGGTGGTGTAATGGTTAGCAAGCTTGTCTCACTAGAACAATTATGAATGTGTAGTGAGTTCGATCCTCACAGGGTGCCCCTTACTTTCGGCCTTGTGCCACATCCAAGCTACAACGGACCTGATGCAAATGAGGCCAAACTTTTATATTGTCAATAACTCCAAAATGGTAGATTTCTGCAAACTTTTATTGTTATTTTCAAAATAGCCATGAAAATTTACACATTACTTAATTATAGCGTAAAAAGTAATATCCATTTCTTAATGATGGTCCTGTTTTTCTTATGTTTAGTGACATTATCGATGAATGCCTAAGCGTTGAAAGCAGGGATGGATGACTAGAATTGACATAAATTTTCAAAATCTAACGAACACATTGTTTGTTTCCTTTTTAACTACCCAGTAATTTTTACAAATTAATATTTTCTGCAATTATCTGATATTTTATTGATTTGACTGACATTGGAAGATGCTGTCTGAAAAAATAATAAAATCTTTTTAGATTCATTTAAAGATTTAATAATATGACATACCAAGATAGAAGTAACATGATAATTTATGAAATTTATTCCTTATTAATTTTTTATCATATTTTTTAACTTGAAAAAGGAGAAGAAACATGTGGACTTGTAATATTGCCACCTGTAGGCTACCATAGATGAAAAATAGGAATGGTTAAAGTAAAAAAAACAAAACAAAAATTAATGGATCTTATCTTATTCTTATGCTCTGAGGAAAATGATGTTTTGTTTATATTTATATTTAGTTGCATTCCCGGATCAATTTTCATCTCTTGTGTTTGCGCCATTACTGACATTCTCTTTTGGGGAAAGTTAGGATAAGTTTTTCCCTTCGCATTTCAGCATCTTTAACCCTTGAACAAATATCAAGCATTTAAAATTGTCAGGGCTTAATTCTGCCAGTTTGATTTCTCACAAATTTCAGGCTGAAAATTTCCAAAAGCAGAGTAACCATCTGTTCACTCGTTTACTTTGGTAATATCTAGTTTATAAACTTAGTGTCTTCGACAGCGCCTAGTTTCCTTAGCAAAAGTTTTGTTTGACCTTCTTGTCGCCGGACCAGTTTTTTTGCACAGTCTGTTTGTACAGGTTTTCTCAGAAAGTTAGCTTTCTTTTATTTCATTTGTTTTTAGATTTTAAAAGAGTTAACAGTTGTTGACCTTTTATCAACAATAATGATTTATGTTTGTGAAATGTAAAATGTCTAAAAATGTATTGGTGTCTCCGTAAATGATTGCGAATTACCTCCATTATCGTTTTGGGATATATTATCACAAGGGGACTTGCACCGCTAGACACCGCCCCTTTAAAGCAACAACTGGGTGGCGACAGAGGTAAGCATATGTGAATTTCTCTGTCTATCAATTCAAATGATTGTTTTTTTTTATGTCTGACAAGGTTTATAGAAAACTGTTTATGTTTTAGTTTCATGTTGAAGAAACTATGAGTTTTGTAATGGGGAACAAGACTTGCAAAAGAAATACAAATTTCTTCATCAGTTGACCTCTCGCCGTATCCTAAATTTTTTGGTACCGTGCTGATTAATTTAATTTTAAATTTGCTAATAAATAATAAAGTGAAATGGTAATTTGCTTTTTAAGCCCCGTGCTTAAAAAAAAATTCCCAAACAGTTTAGGTGTAAATTATCTACAGTAAAATTTGGAACTCATTTGCGTCGCGGCAGACATTATTGGCGTTGTTTGCATATATTTGCTGCGAAATAGTCTTGATTATTACGCACGCTTTGAGTCCTCAGTTGCGTAGTAATTAAGTCAAGTAAGAACCGTAAAAAGGCCCTTAACAATGTAATCTTCCGTGCAAATCTAATCAGCAGCGAATCTATGCAAACAACTCCAATAATGGCCTCTGTGCCGTAACGTGAATGAGTCTTCAATTTTATTGTCGATAACTTCTCAACTAAACGGTAGATTTTATCAAAATTTCTTTATTTTCGAATTACACATGTACATTTACAAAAAGTTTGTTATAAGAGGAAAGACCAAGAATTTTTAGAAATTTTTCTTTTATTCCATTCTAAGAAAATCATTTTTTTTTTAGGTCAAAGGTAGCATTTTAGTTTTTTGATCACTTTTAAACTTTCAGAACTTATTCAAAAATGAAATAATTTTTTTCAGAAATGTTTATTTTTCATGGTAAAAACACGTTTTTTTTACTTCTATTGCCCCCCACCACCACCACCACACACTCCTTACTTAATTTTATGAAAACTTTGAACACTCGAAACTGTGATTATATATTTTTTAATTTAATCTTTTTCTGTAAAAAATGTAAAACATCGATTTTTTTTTGTTCTATTCAACCTTTACCCCTGAACTGTAAAAATACGAAGCCCAACAAAACTAAGACAATATTTAATTAAAAAAAAATCTATTAATGGCGTTTCTGAATAATACATTTTAAGGACATTTTTTTTTATCTGACGTTGTTTGTATTTGGTGCGGAATAGTCTTGTTATGTCAACTTTTCCCTAAAAAAAGCGGCATATCCTGATGAAAAAAGGCCCCAAACTTAATAAAAACAACGTTTTAGTCTGCAAAACTTTGTTATTAATAAGATGAGAGACCGATGTACTTTTTAATTATTTTTTTATAATTTTTATTCCTTTTTAGCACGTTTGAATTTGTTGGTGAAAATCATTTTTTTTTTTTTAGGTCAAAAGGTCACCTAGCATTAGCTTTTTAGATAGCCTTTTTCACTTGAAAAACACATTAATTTGGAAATTCTTGCAAAAATCAAATAATTGTCAGAATTTAATAAATCTTTCAGAACTTATTCGAAAATGAATGAATTTATTTTAGAAATGTTTGTCTTTTAGAAAGTCATGGTAAAAATATTTTTTTTACGTCCGATATCACCCCTTACTTGATTTTATAAAAACTTTATAACTAGTATAGTTGTCTCTATTTTTATTTTTTAATTAAATAATGAAGAAAAAATGCAAGAAAATTAAGACATTATTTTATGAAAACAGCTTTTAATGGATTTTTTCAATAACATATTAAGAAATTTTTTTGTCTGAAGTTAACAATTTTTTTTTTTTTTTCAATTCTAAATAAAAAAAAAAAAAAGTGATAATATTGATAAATGTTTCAAAAATAAATTTGAACAGTTGCCCCTCGGGTTTTTCGCTCATTAAAAAAATTTATTTTTATAGATCATAAATTAGAAAGCTTATTACAATCTATTAATTGCAGCATGTTTTAAAATAATTTTTTATTATTTCAAAAAATGTATTAAAATCATTTCGGACAAAACTATGGATGCCCATTTCTGAAACAATAAATCATGCATGAGTTATTCCCCCTGATTGAGTGAAATTATCAATCTTGGCATAGCTTTCCGTTTTGGACGCATGTGTCAAATTCTCATTATTGTCACATTGTTAAACATTTCTTCTTCTAATTTTGTTTTTTTTTTTTTTACATATAATCAATTTCTTCTTTTTCAGTGAGAGACATACTGCAAATATTTTTTTTTTAATTCAAATTTAGGGACAAAAAAGAAGTCTTTGGGTAAAATTCACAGTTTTTTTTTTTTGTTTTTTTTTTTTGTCATATGAAAGACATGCGGTGAAAAAAAACTATGTTGTCTGCTAAGTGTTGTTGTCATCACCCAGGTCAGTAGGTGTTAAAAAACATAACAAATTTTTACTACAGCAAACCTGAACTGACGACGTTAAAATTTAGTGGGGTTATAGGAATCCTCAAACAGCTGTGCTAACATAAAAGTTTATGTGCCGATAACAATACTGTTAGAAAATTTTTGTCTTATAAAATTTGAATTATAAATGTATTTTTCATAATTTTAATGTTATTTTTATTCTAGAATTCTCCCTCAAATATAAGGTAAAAAAATGTAAGTGTGTGTGTATATATATATCTAATAACCAGGTTCACTTAAAACTAGAACACTAGAACGACTTATATCACTTTTGCCCTACCATCTGATAAATCCCCCTGATATAAGTTGTTGACAGATTGACTGACGTACATCTGTTAACATACATCTCAGTCAGGCCCCCCCAAAAAAACAAGCAGTATGGTTGGAAATGTCTTTTTAAAAAATTTTCTGATAAAAAAGTAAATAATGTTTCTTTGAGATTACATTAAGTATACTTTAAAGTTTTGAAAAAAGTATAATTGAATTTTATAAGATTTTTAAACGAGAAATTTTACTTATGTTTATAAAACTGTCAATAATGTCTGACATGATTGATTTTACATCAATTTTGAGGACTCAAAAAAAAAAAAAGATTTTTAGCTAAAATTTTGGACATGCCAGAAAGGATTAAAAAATTTTTAAAAATACTCAAAAAAGACTTTTGTCTTTTCTCTTAATAATGACTTAAACATTTAGACAATACAAAATTGTTTTAATCAAGTTTGGGGCTTTTTTTCATCAGGATATGCGTTATTTTAGAAAAATTTTGGACATACCAGTCTTGATTATACTCCTTCAAAACACTAGCAACCTCCTTTGCTAAAACAGCACCAGTTGCACCAGTATTAGTGATAAATCTATGAGTGAAGTATTTTCCACTTTCACCACAACCCATCTCTTTTATGAATGTCAAATGGTGTTCTGTTCCATTTGTTTTCTTGAATTTTTTTCTTTCCATCTGCCTCCATAATCTCTTTATATAGCAATGTATCTTTGTCATGTCTTCCGTCAACACCAATGCAAATAATTTTTCTGCTTTATCAATGTCTTTTTGATGGATAT
Source organism: Acanthosepion pharaonis (assembly GCA_903632075.3). Lineage (NCBI taxonomy): Eukaryota > Metazoa > Mollusca > Cephalopoda > Sepiida > Sepiidae > Acanthosepion > Acanthosepion pharaonis. The sequence goes on along the minus strand of CAHIKZ030002715.1, from coordinate 167,035 downwards.
TTTGTTGTTTCTTTTGCACAGTCTATTTTAGATTTATCCAAAATTATATCTTCAATATTAACACTTTGTTTGAGAAGGCCCATAGCCTTCAAATCTAAAAGAAAGGCATTTGCAAGGCTTGCTCCTAAGTTTGATGAACCATCACCCCCAATCAACTCAGTAGCATACGGAGGAATTTTTAAAAGGCCATAAACACCCTTGGAATGTCTGGCAGGCTCATATTCTTTATATATTCCATCAGTATTTGGAAAGAATAACCTCCTGATCATCAGATGTGGAGGCAATAGGAGATACATAAACTTGTTTTTGTCTTTCTCCTTCCACCAGACTCTTTTTGCATTTCTAAATGGCAGTTTAATCAACAGATCCAAGTTGGAAACTACCCTTGGGTCCTATTCTGGCCCTCTTAAAATATTCTCTGTCTTCCACTGGTACCTGAAATATTAAATTTTGAAATAGCAAAGTTTAATTTTGAATAAGTATTTTTTAGAAAGTGGCTATACTGCAGGATTTGTCAAAAAATAGGCAGCTCTGTTTTATCTAATGGACAAGGTGGTCCTCCAAATTTTGTAGCAATAACACTGTGAGTAGACAGTACAGATCATTTTCCAACCGTTTTTATAAAAATATATGAAAAAAATGTTTATTCTGTTATAAAAAAATGAAACAAATTGAATTCTAAATTCCAAAGTGAAATAAAAAAAATGGAAAAAATATAATAAAGGATGAAATAATAAGTATGTATTTGCTTACGAAATAAATGTAAATCACTTATGATCATGCAAAAAAAATAACAAACTCACGAATGAAAAATAATATCAAAAATTTTTAAAATATTAAATATCACAGTAAATATGAAGTTATTTCTTTCAATAATTAAGTTTATTAAAATAAAAAAGGAACAGACTTAATTATTTTTGTGTTTTAAATCAGCCTGATAAGCTTGGAACAAATGTAAACAAAAACACGTGGAATGCTAAAGATATTTCTGGTGCAGACTGAAAAAAAATAACCGCCTAAAACAAGCTTGAATTTGTTTATAGTTTATAGAATCTTAAATTAAATATTTTTTAACTATTTGCTTTTTAATTTATTTTTCTTTAATTTACCCAGAACGGGACGATTTTGAATAAAAAAAAAAAAACATTTTTTTCAGGCTATTTTCTACATTTTTTCTTGAAAACCAAGTGTTAATTTGACCTACTTATCTTTTCGATTAACTTAACAGCATGTGAACTTCAGAATGTTCATTTATGTTGCCATTTAAATACATTTGTGCAAAAATTGGTAAAATTTAAGAGAAAAATGTTTTGTGCAGTTATTATTTATGTTAATTAGCAACTTTCTCTGGGTAGAGTTGTGGTTCCAAAATCAACCTACCCTAATGTATATTATGTATGTATGTATGTATGTATGTGTGTATATATATATATATATATATATATATATATATATATATATATATATATATAGTGGATGGAATTTAATTTCTAAAAATTTCATGAAATTAATTGGGTGTAGGTGGTAACATATATATAAAAAATATTTTTTAATAAGATTTTCTAAATAAATTTAAAAAATAAATTCACTCATTTCTGAATAAGTCTTGAAAGTTTCATTGAAAATCACCAATTATTAGATTTTTGCAAGACTTTCAAATAAAATTAAATACTTGTATTAAAGAAGTAAATTCTTAGGTCCTAAGTCCCACCACTGAAAATATTTGTATCCATAGATGCATGAACTACTGGGCAAATTTTTATGAAATTTCGACCATAGATTTCTGGCAGTGGATAAAGGTGTTCATTAGATCCAGTGACAGGACCCAAAGAGTGTGAGTTAAATACCCAGTTAAGGCAGTGGAGAACTTTCATAGGGAAATTAACAGGAGATAACTGACATCCTCGTCTTTGTCGACATATTTATTACAACATTTCGGACGTTGTACACTCTGGCCTCCTTCAGGTGGTTGGAATGTCAAACTGAACCCTTTATTTCACTTGCTAGGGTAGTCTGTTCTAGTTCCACATGTCATGTTTAATGGATGTCAGTTATCTTTTGTTAATTCCCCTTTCCAAGTTCTCTATGGCCTAAGTCCCACCACTGAAAATATATGTATCCATGGATTCAAGAACTGGTAGGTAAATTTTTATGAAATTTAGACCATAGATTTCCGGCATGAGAGTGGATGTAATATGCTATATATATATATAAGAGTGTCTTTTGTCAGCTTCTTGTTGATTTTCAGACTATCTAAAATTCCAGCAAAAACTTACAGAAGATGTACATTATATGCTCAACAGACTGCAGAAGCTAGACATTCTAGAAGTAAGGAAGAGGAGACTCAGATAGAATACTCGACAGAATGCATCAACCAGGCAATTGGATATATTATACTCAAAATAAACATTACTATAATAGTACACTTTATTACTGACATAATACTTCAATAAATGATATATAAATTGATATGCAGATGTTTATAGTTTTCCTTACTCTTTTATTTAGTTATATATGTGATGATTGCTTCATTTCCAGATCAAAAATATAGAGATCACAGACCAGAAGGTTCTATGCAGCCATGATGATATTGGCCTCAATGAAGCAAGTCTTTTTTTCTACACGAAAATTGGCAATTCTTTTCTATTGTGTTACCTGGGTGGATATAGCTGTATCAACTGCATGAATGTTAACAGTCATTTATTATTATATGTTCAATACTCTCTAATCAATATCTTTCAAAAACATAGTACAATTTAGGCAGCTTCTTCCAAACCCAGTCAATGACAGGTATTTCTGCTAGTTTTGTAAATATGGCCAAGCAGAAGTGGTTGTCCATTTTCAATTATTCTGTACTTGTCCAAACACAGTGTTGTTCAGTTCATCTAGAAATATCAAAGTAAAAATAATAGTATTAAAGAAATAAATTATTAATTGCCGAAATAGATTTGAGGGGGAATTATTAATAATTAAGAATATTTGAATAAATTTAATGAAGAAATAATTAGCCATCAGTTTCATTTCCAGGGTATGGATTTTTAATTGAAATTTCAGAAAATAATTACTCATTAAAAATTCATTGAAATATTCTTAATCAAAGTAAAAATAATATTAACGAAATAAATTATTAATTGCTGAAATAGATTTGAGATTGGGGATTATTGATAATTGGAATATTTGGATAAATTTTGCCGACTGAAGAAGCTAGTTGTAAGGTGAGATCACGGAGGGTGAAATCTACTTGGCATTGAAGAGGCAACTCTCCGGTACTTGATATTTTCCCCTATTAGTTGTACTTGCGGTTATCACACATCTTTGGGCCCATTTCTTCTGTTGTGATCAACAAAGTATTGAGCAAGGGTCCATCCATAGTCAGAACACCAGGTGTGTGATCACACTGCTGGAAAGAGAAGGATAGTGGGTGGGAAATAGATGGTTAGAGGCCCATAGCCCTGCTAACAGATTTAAAGATTTTGGCCAAGATTCTGTCAGGACTCGAGCAAACTTGTGCTGTGAAGGGCTGAACAATTCAGAGAAACCTGCATGTGATCCCCATTATCATAGCATAAAAGAATATGATCAATGTGCACTGATCAATTTGGACAAATCAAAAGCATTAGAAAGGGTTGAATATTGGTACCTGGCTGCCAAATTCACATCTGAAATCTGCTGCCACCTGTATTCCTCCCCCAGAGCGGTGGTACAGGTGAACGGAAAATGGATGGTTGCGTTCACACTGTCTTGGTCAGTTAAATACAGTTGCCCACTGTCAGCCCTACTTCATGCTTTGGCGTTGGAGCCTCTGATTCCACAATTGAAGAAGCATGCAGCCCAACCCTACATGGTATCAACGTAACTGGTGTGGCTCGAGCCAGGTTTGCCATGTACACCAGTGACATATCCATTTTCATGTTGTATGCAGTGATATTGTGGTGCTACATAAGGTGCTTGAACAGCATGCATGGTGGCCAAGATTAACCGCAAATTTTCTTGTTTGCAGTTAGGTGCCTGGAAGATGGTTGTTCTTCTGGGACCCTTTTGTTGGACTGATAGACCTGTTCGCATTCTTGGAGTGTGGTTCAGCCAGGACTCCAGCTAGAGAAGGACTGATCAGAAGTACATATAAATTTGTTGTGTTGATACATACTTGGCTTTGAAGGAGGTTATACTTGAAGGGTAGGGCTAATGTGTGTACCGCTTACGTCTTCCGCTTATCTTTTTCCAGTTGGCTGTATTTACACACTTGAGGGGTAGTCGCAAGCAGAATGTCCTCAAAAGCCTGTGTCTGCTTCCTGGGTGAGAGTGGGTTTGCCACACTTGATAAGTCATTGACATGCCTCGAGTTTGGCTTTCCTATGCCACATTTTAGGCCTGGGAAGCTATCGAATCTCATCATAAATGCCAAGCAGCCTTGAGGTTTTCTTCCTCGGTCCAGTGACCTTTCACAGCCTAGGAAGATCTTGTAACATGAATTACTAGAGGGGGTTGAAGAGAATTCAAGATATGCATATTTTACAGGAATAAGGTCTCTCTCCAGTGTCAGTTTGAATATTTATTCTCAAATTGGAATAATGTGAAAATGTTGATTTGCATGCTTCATAAGAATAGTTTTTTTCTCACTAGTGTTAGTTCATATGAGTATTTTTAAAGTGTAAACCTGTGAGAAAGCTATTCCACACACTTCACAAAAATAGGGTTTTTCTCCTGTGTGTATTAGAATGTGTTGTTTTAAACTTTGAATCAGTAGAAATAGGCAAACAATAATGGAAGAGTTACTTAAAAATAAAAATTAGACAGTGGGAAGAGAACAGTCAACCTCTTTATATTAAATAAAGTATTCACTTCTGAATTCCCTGTAGCTTACCCTGATCAACACTTGATGAAGGCTAGAAGGCTTATTAGCCAATATGTGATAATAGCAACAACAAACATGAGAACACTAGTTTGAATGTAAATAATGCAAAATAATAAAACAACAATGTCATATATATATATATATATATATATATATATATATATATATATATATATATATATATATATATATATATATATTTTATTTGCTTTTTTTTATTTTATTTGTTTTTATTTTAAAAGAGTTAACAGTTGTTGATTGGATATTAAATTCTAAGCAATTTTTCACCTATCACAAATAATGATTTATGTTTGTGAAAATTAAAATATATAAAAATGTAGATATAATTTGATTGGTCACTCGTTAAATGATTGCGAATTACCTCCCTTACATCCACCACTGGACACCACCTCTTTAAATCGCATGCGTCATTGTAGCAACAAACGTGTGGCTAAAAAGAGGTAAGCATATGTGAAATTCTCTGTCTATCAATTCAAATGATTGTTTTTATGTCTGACAAGGTTTATAGAAAACTGTTTATGTTTTAGTTTCATGTTGAAGAAGCCACTAATTTTGTAATGGCGAACAAGACTTGAGAAAGAAACAAGAAATTCTTTATCAGTTGACCTCTCGCTGGATCCTCAGTTTTTGAGTACCGTGCTAATTAATTTAATTTTAAATTTGCTAAGGAATAATATTTTTAGAAATATTTTTATTACATTCTAAGAACACGTTTGAAATTTTTGGGGGTTTTTTATTTTAGGTCAAAGGTAGCATTCATTTTTTTTTTTTTTCCTTTTTAGCGCTTTTAAAAATCAAATAATTATCAGATTTTCATGAAACTTTCAGAACTTATTCAAAAATGAATGGAATTGTTTCAGAAATGTTTGTTTATTTTCTTTGCTGAATAAGTTCATGCACCCAGCTCTTCCATCACATTCATTTCACAAGAAAGAAGATTTTAAGGATATATGTTTTTTGTGCCATTAATGAATATTCTGTGCCCTGTTGATGTTTCTACAACAGCAAATGGTAGAGTTTATCATTTGTTCAAGATGGATGAATTATCTTTGCAAAAAATTATATCTAAAACAATTTAGTTAGAAATGTCCACTTTAATGTCCACTTTTGCTAAAAAAAATGCACCCTGATGAAAAAAAGCCCCAAGCTTGATTAAAAAAATTTTGTCTTGTCTAGATATTTATGTCATTACTTAAAGAAAAGACCAAGATATTTTTTGAGTATTTTTAAAAGTTTTTTAATCCTTTCTAGCTTGTCCGAAATTTTAGCTAAAAATCTTTTTTCTTTTTTTTTTTTTTTTGAGACATCAGAATTGAAGAAAAACGGTAAAATCAATCATTATTGACAGTTTTATAAACAAAAGTAAAGTTTCCCATTTAAAAATCTTGTAAAATTCAATTATACTTTTTTCAAAATTTATTTTATGAAAATTAGAAAATTTAAAGTATACTGAATTAATATAATTCAAAAGAAACATTACTTAGTTTTTTATCAGAAAATTTTTTAAAAAGACATTTCCAACTGTGGTACTTGGTTTTTGGGGCCTGATTGAGGTGTGTTAACTGATGTACGTCAATCTGTCAACAACTTACGTCAGGGGAATTTATTGGACGGTGGGGCAAAAATGATATAAATTATTCTAGCTTTAAGTAGGTTCCTCCAACAATTCCCTAAAATATCAGTATAGCATAATGATAACATGTCAGAAACTTAATAAAAACAAAGTTTCATCATTAAAATGTTTGTTATTATTAAGAGGAAAGAACAAAATATATTTTTTTTAATTTTTCTTCTTTCTAACATGTTTTAAATTTAGCTAAAAGATTTTGTTTTTTGTGTCAAGTGAACCAGTTTATTATATATATATATATATATATATATATATATATATATATATATATATATATATATACTTCAAATTTTTTTTACCTTACCTTTCAGGGAGAATTCTTGAATAAAAATAACATTTAAATTATGAAAAAATACATTTATAGTTTAAATTTATAAGAAAAACTTTGTAATAATATTGTTATCTACACATAAAATTTTATGTTCTTTTTTTAAATTAAGTTTTATCTCAGCACAGCTGTTTTTTGAGGGTTACTAGACCCACTAAACTTAAAGTCAGTTCAGGTTTGCTATAGTAAAAGTTTGTTTTGTTTTTTAACACTTACTGATGACAACAACACTGAACAGATGACATTTTTTTCTTTTTTTTTTTCTTTTTTTGCCACATGTTTTTCATCTGACCAAAAACAAGCATTTTAAACAGCTACTTTTTCAGTTATGAAATATTTTTCTGAGAATTTTTTCCCAAAGACACCTTTTTTGTTGTTTCTGTAACTAAATTTGAATTAAAAAAAATAATAATTAATATTTGCAGTATGTCTCTCACGGAAAAAGAATTACATTATATGTAAAAGAACAAAATTAGAAAATTTTTGACAATGCAACAATGAGAATTTGACAAGTGCATCTCGAACGAAAAGCGAATTTCACTCAATCAGGAGGAATAACTCTAACATAAAATGAACATCCATAGTTTTGTCAGAGATGATTTTAATACATTTTGTGAAATCATAAACAATTATTTTAAAATATGCTGCGGTAACAGATTGTCATAAGCTTTCTAATTTATGATCTATAAAAAATAGATCTTTTTAATGAGTGAAAAAACGAGGTACAACTGTTCTAATTTATTTATGAAATATTTATCAATATTATCATTTTTTTTATTTAGAAATGAAAAAAAAAGGAAACAATTCTTGTAAAAATTTATTTTTCAACCTAAAAAAATTTTAACAAAAAAAAATAGATATTATTGATAAAATCCATTAAAAGCTGTTTTCATAAAATAATGTCTTAGTTTTCTTGCATTTTTGTATTTTAAATTCAGAGCTGAAATTGGGGTTCTTGTGAGTCAAAATTTTACACAAAATCTATGATTTATATTCCTCAAAGTCTTCTTTATTTTAATTAAAAAATAAAAATAGGAGCAACTGTTCTGGTTTTAAAGTTTTCATAAAATTAAGTAAGGTGGGTATCAGACATAAAAACAAATATTTTTACCATGACTTTCTAAAAGACAAACATTTCTAAAATAAATTCATTTCGGAATAAATTCTGAAAGTTTCACTAAATTGTGACAATTATTTGATTTTCACAATAATTTCCAAATTAATCTGTTTTTTAAGTGAAAATGAATGCAAAGTAGCAAAATATTAACATAAATTGGACATCCCTGAATTAATTTAATTTTAAATTTGCTAATGAATAATATTTTTAGAAATATTTTTTTATTCTATTCTAAGAACACGTTTGAAATTCTGGTTAAAAATCTTTTGGTAAATTTTGGTTTTAACTTCTGAGCGCTAAATATCCCCACAAAGAAAACCTCACCCCTAACCTTAACATCTAACCCTAAAGTTAATTGTTAAGGTTAGGGGTGGGGTTTTCTTTCTGTGTAGAAAGAGGACAAATTAAAAAATTAAAAAACATTAAATAATTTACCAAGTTTTTGCATTAATATTTTTTATTTTCAATTTTAAAATATAAAAATGCTTTATTTTTATTATTTAATTTGTTCTTTTAAATTGTCATTGCTATTCGAAATGGAAAAAAGGTTCTATTGTATTATTTAATTTGTTTTTGTTATAAATAAAACTACACTTACCAAAAAAAAAATTACATTTCTTTATGGTAATGCATAGTGATTTTCTGCAAGGAAAGTCTGTAAAAAAAAAAAAGTAAATGAGCCAGGAGTACCCTGCATCGAATGAGTATTCATGATGGCAGTAATGGGGGACAAATGACAAACAAGAAGTCCGGTTTTTTCTTATCGATAACTCCAAAAGAGTTTGGTTTCTTCATAATTTAAATGTTAATTCAAGTTCAGCATGTACATTTACAATTATGATGATTTGGGAAAATTTTAAGGGATATTTAGCACTCAGGAGTTAAAACCAAAATTTACCAATGTTTTTTTTTTTTTTTCATTTGAAAAGCATTAATTTGGAAATTCTTGAAAAATCAAATAATTGTCAGATTTTAATGAAACTTTCAGAACTTATTCAAAAATGAATGAAATTGTTTCAGAAATGTTTGTTTATTTTTTTGCTGAATAAGTTCATGCACCCATCTCTTCCATCAGATTCATTTCACTGGAAAGAAGATTTTAAGGATATATGTTTTTTGTACCATTAATGAATATTCTGTGCACTGTTGATTTTCCTACAACAAATGGTAGAGTTTATCGTCTGTCCAAGATGGATAAATTATCTTTGCAAAAAATTATATCTAAAACAATTTAGTCCATATGCACAACAAAATTTAATGCATAGTGTAGTTTAAAATGTAATCTTTTAAAGACTTTGTATATTCATTTTTATTATGATTTTCTCCTGAATGGAACAAAATTCAAATATTTTTGGTTTATGAAAATAATTTTGAAAAATTATTTAAAAAATAAATATAAAAATGAAAACTTAAAAAAAAGTAATGAAAGCATTTCCTTCAACTATATAAATGTATTTAGTGCCAACTTCAAATATTATGTTTTAAAGATTCCCATTTATCTAGGTACCTATATGAGATCACTGGAAATTGAGCATAGCTGGATAATAAAGGCCCTAAACTTGACGTAAATAAAATTTTATCTTCAAAATGTTTGTTTTTATTAAGAGGAAAGAACAAAGTAATTTTTAATTATTTTTCAAAAATTTTCTGTCTCCATTAGAGCATTCTAACTTTTAATTGAAAAACATTGTTTCACTTTATCAGTGAGTGTCCTACTAAATAACATAGCAGATTTTTGTGTATTTTTTTAATGGCAGTCATTAAATTTGAAAATTTTGTAAAAATAAAAGTAATTGTCAGATTTTAATGAAACTTTCAGGAACTTTTCACAAACGATGGAAATTATTATATGTTTATTTTTTAGAAATTCATAGTAAAAAAATTACCTCCTCTATAATTAATTTTATGAAAACTCATGAAATTCTAATTTGTACAGTTTTAGTGATTAATTAGTTAAAAATACATCAAATAAATTTTATAATTTCTAATTTTCTTAAATTAATTTTTAAAAAACCATAATTGATTTTTAAATGAATTTTAAATGGAAAATTTCACTTTTGTAAACAAAAGTTTAAAAAAATGGCTGACGATCGATTTTCTGTCAATTTTGCTGATCAAAAAAAATGGATTTTTAATGAAAATTTTGGACGTGCTAGAAATTATTAAAACCTGTAAAAAATAATCAAGAAATACTTTGATCTTTCCTCTTGATAATAACATAAACATTTAGATGTTAAAAAATTATTTTCATCAAGTTTACGGTCGTTATTATCCTGCTATGCTCATTTTCCAGCAATCTCATGTTAGCACCTACATTTATCTTATGTTTTTTGTTTCATGAAAATAATTTACCAAAATAAAATTAAAAGAAACACAAACAGAAAGAATTTCTTTTAGCTTCATTTGTTAAGTGCCATCTACAAATTTTCTATGCACTGTTGATTATCATACATGAGGCAATGTTTACCACTTTTTAAAGACAATCTATCTGTACAAAATGTAATATCTGCAAAATATATTTAATTTTTTTTTAATTAATAAAACAATTTTATTGAATAGCTTAAGAAGTTACTTAGCACAATATCAATATTTTAGCGGTCATGGAGCATTAGCATGATTGTCTTAAATTATAATCTTTCTCGGAAATCCTGCTCATACATTCAACCAACATCAAAGTTCATTTAGGATAAATAAATATAACAATCAAACATCTCTTTTGAAGTATTTCTGGCATCTAAAAGAATCAAATAAAACACCTACAGTAAAATGGAAGTTAATAAGAAAAGCTAGAATATGTAGGTCATTAAATGACCCATGTCCTTTATGCATACATGAGAAACTATATATTACTAAGTTTATTAATATTAAAAATTTACTGAATCAGAGAAATGAAATAGCTATTTTTTGCCGTCATTGTCAAAAATTTGCCTTAAATAATATTTAAAAATAAAATTAAAAAAATCCGACCTGGTAATGTACATACTTATATTTGATATTAAAAATTAATTTTATATAATGTAAGTAATTCTATTACATATATTGTTTTAAAAAGAAATATACTTTATTAAAATTAAAAGTGAAAATATTTTAAAATTGTTGTTAAATAGATTGTAGCCTAACTTAAACATCATTTAAAAATTGTAGTTAAGTAAAATAAAGCGTATTCTAACCTAAACATATCTCTCAAAGTACTTCTGACACTAAAAAGAATCCAACAAAACACCTAAAGCAAAATTGAAATTAATAACACTAAAAAATGTAGGCTAATAAATAACCCATTTCCTTTGTCCTTACTTGAGAAACAATATATTACGAGGTTTATATATCAAAAATATAAAAAATAAAAATTTACTGAATCAGAGAAATGAAATGGCTATTTTTTTGCCATCATTATAAAAAAATTTTCCTTTAATAATATTTAATAAAAAAACAAAAAAAAACAAGTGACCTGGTAATATACATACTTATATTTGATATGGAAAATAATTTTATATACTCTAAGTAATTCAATTACATTTACTTGTTTAGAAAAGAAATATAGTCTATTAAAACTTAAAACTGAAAATATTTTAAAATTGTAGTTAAATAAAACGTATTCTAACATAAACATCCAAAAAAAATCTTTAAGTAACAAATAGAAAAAATGCTGAAAGAATTTTTGCTGTTAACAATAAAATTTAAAAAAACCCAGACAACATGCATTGAACAAGTGTCAGACTTTGTTGAAAAATACATCCCCACCCATACCTAAACTTAATCCCTTTTTTGGACATAACAAATAACTGATACAACAAAAGTTAATAAAATGAACATGCTACCGCCCTTGTCTAGATGATTAGATTTCTCTGTATCCTTGGTAACCATAAATTATGAATTTCCCTTACAGTTAAAACTCAGTAAATTTAAAAAATAAGTTACTCCAAAATTCGCTTGAGGATGAAATGGAACTAATGTTTTAAATTTAATTACAAAATTAAATTTGAAGTTTTTAGTTTCCATCTTTGAAACATGGTTATTATATGTAGGGAAAAAAAAACATTATAAATCAGTTTATATATATATATATATATATATATATATATATATATATATATATATATATATATTTTGTAAGATTTTGTATTCAGTGGCAAATTTCTGACCAAAGTTGAGTTCTTCCAATTGTGTGTCTGATAGTTAGAATTTGGAGAAGTTTCATATTAGGTCTTTTCTGTCGATATTGTACAGTTTCCTATTGTTAATGAGTTAAATGTACATTATTGTCCTCATCTTTGTTGCCATATTTATTACAACGTTTCGGCCATTGGACACTCTGGCCTTCTTCAGGTAGACTGTTCTACTTCCACATGCCATGTTTAATGTATGTCAGTTGTCAGTTATCTCCTGTTAATTCCCCTCTGCCTTAACCAGGTATTGAACTCACACTCTTTGTGTCCCGTCACTGGATCTAACCAACGCATTTATCCACTGTGCCATGTGTCCTTGACACATAAATTTCTGGGTATTATAAACCTAATGTCTTCAGCAACTATCGCTTATTCTCTATTGTTTGTGCCATTGTTGACATTCTCTTTTTGGGAGACTTAACAAAGGATCTTCTCTCCTTCTAGGCTCTGATTGAAATAAAGTGAAAATTATTTCATTTTTACTAGGTGTTTTGTGTTACTTCAACTGGAGCTTCATCTTCTTTCTCCGATCAGTTTCCTCTCTCATGTTTGTGTCATTGGTGACATTCTCTTTTTGGGGGACTTAACAATGGATCTCTTCTTAGGCTCTTGGGAAAATGCTGCTTTGGTTTTACTGGGCAGAAGTACTGGCAGTAGATACTCTTGCACCAGGTGGCACCAACTATGGACTTGTTCAGTTGCATTAGTCAAAGCTGTCGTCTGAAAAAAAACCCTTAAAAATGAACAAATATTTTTCAAGATCCATATTTGAATTGTTTCAGAATAGGCAATGTTCTGATTTTAATCGCGTACATTTCTTAAGATATGACATGATGAAGAAGCAATCTTCTTTAACTGCAAAAAGTTTGATCTTCACTGTGGGCTGCTGCATCATTGAAATAATAATTTTATCTATACCTCATAATACAGTCGGCTTTCATATATTATTCACTGCGCCTATTAATATATCATTTATGCCTTTTTTTCTTTACAGATTTTTTGGTACACTTGCTAAAGTGGAATGATACACCTTTGGACGTTGTTCATTTGTATTTTCAAGGAAGTGAAAAATGGCCAGTCTTATACATACACACACTGGAGAGAAACCATATTCTTGTGATGTTTGTGAATCTGCATTTTCATGCAATTCTCATTTAGTGATACATATGCGTACACACACTGGAGAGAAACCATATTCTTGTGATATTTGTGGATCTGCATTTTCACAGAAGTCAAATCAGGTCAAACATATGCGTACACACACTGGAGAGAAACCATATTCTTGTGAAGTATGTGAATCTGCATTTATACAGAAATGTGATTTAGTGACACATATGCGTACACACACTGGAGAGAAACCATATTCTTGTGACATTTGTGGATCTGCATTTTCAAGTAAGCCACATATGGTCGAACATATGCGTAGACACACTGGAGAGAAACCATATTCTTGTGAAGTATGTCAATCTGCATTTACATCCAAACATTATTTAGTGAGACATGTGCGTACTCACACTGGAGAGAAACCTCATTCTTGTGCAGTTTGTGGATCTGGATTTTCAAGGAAGTCGCTAATGGACAATCATATGAATAAACACACTGGAGAGAAACCATATGCTTGTGACATTTGTGGATCTGCATTTTCAAGTAAGTCAAGTAAGGTTCAACATATGAGTACACACACTGATGAGAAACCATATTCTTGTGACATTTGTGGATCTGCATTTTCAAGGAAGGCACATAAGGTCGAACATATGCGTACGCACACTGGAGAGAAACCATATTCTTGCGACATTTGTGGATCTTCATTTTCAGTGAAGTCAAAAATGGTCCGACATATGTATACACACACTGGAGAGAAACCATATTCTTGTGACATATGTGAATCTGGATTCACCCGAAATCCTGATTTAGTGAGACATATGCGTACACACACTGGAGAGAAGCCATATTCTTGTGACATTTGTGGATCGGCATTTTCAAGTAAGTCAAATAGGGCCAAACATATGCGTAGACACACTGGAGAGAAACCATATTCTTGTGAAGTATGTGAATCTTTATTTGCGCGAAATTCTGATTTAGTGAGACATATGCGTACACACACTGGAGAGAAACCATATTCTTGTGATGTTTGTGGATCTGCATTTTCAATTAAGTCAAATAAGGTCATACATATGCGTACACACACTGGAGAGAAACCATATTCTTGTAATATTTGTGGATCTGCATTTTCAAGTAAGCCAAATAAGGTCAAACATATGCTTACACACACTGGAGAGACACCATATTCGTGTGAAATATGTGAATCTGGATTTGCACGAAATTCTGATTTGGTGAGACATAGGCGTACACACACTGGAGAGAAACCATAATCTTGTGAAGTTTGTGAATCTGCATTTTCACACTAGTCTAATTTAGTGAGACATGTACACACATTCAAGAGAAACCTTGTTCTTGTACAGTTTGTGGATCTTCATTTTCATTCAGATCTCATTTGGTGGGATATATGCTTATACACACTGGTGAGAAACCATATTCCTGTGAAATTTGTGGATCTGTATTTGCAGATAAGTCAATTGAGTTGAAACATATGTGTACACACAATGAAAATAAACCATATTTTGTGAATTATAAATCATTTGTAACATACCATTATATTAGATTGGTAAAGTCAAATTTATTCTCAATTTGAATACATTTATTTATTCAGCACAATTTGTGGCCATGTGCTCACCAATGTCTTCATCCACTAAGCCCTGTAATTGGAGAGAGAAATTACACAAAAAATCATACATGATAAATCATACCTCAGAACAGTGACCCCATGTATGTTGGAGGAATGCTGGTGATTATAAAGATGTTATTTCCAACATCCCACTGAGATTCCAATATAAACATTTTTCTGGTTTATATTTTTCTTTAGGAATATAAAAGCTTCAAATAACACATTTTCCAACATGCATATTCCTCCAACAGGACATAGTTTTAACCCTACAATTACAAGTAGGATTATTATTTATTCATAATGTGTGTGTGTGTATATATATATGTGTGTGTGTGTATATGTATATTTGATGGATGGAACGTAATTTCTAGAAATTTATTGAAATTGGGTGTAGGGGTAACATAAATATAAAAAATATATTTTTCATAAGATTTTCTAAATAACAAATTCAAAAGCTACATTTATTCATTTGTGAATAAGTTTTGCAAATTTCATTAAAATCCAACAATTGTTTGATTTTTGCAAGACTTTCAAATAAAAATAAATACTTGTGTTAAAGAAGTAAATTCTTTGGTCCTAAGTCCCACCACTGAAAATATATGTATCCATGGATTCAACAAATACTGGGCAAATTTTTATGAAATTTGGAACATAGATTTCCGGCATGAGAGTGTATGTAATATGCTGTAGAAATAAGACTGTCTTTTGTCAGCTTCTTGTTGATTTTCAGACTGTCTAAAATTCCAGAAAAATCTTACAGAAGATGTACACTATATGCTCAACAGAGTGCAGAACCTAGACAATCTGAAAGTCTAGAAGTAAGGAAGAGGAGACTCGGAATGAATACTCGACAGAATGCAGCAACCAAGCAACTGGATATATTATAGTCAAAATAAACATTACTATAATGGTATACTTTTGTAGTATTGACATTTGTTTTAATACTTCAATAAATGATATATAAATTGATATGCATATGGTTACAGTTTTCTTCAATCTTTTATTTAGTTATATATGTGATGATTGCTTCATTTCCAGACCAAAAGAGTCTATGCAGCCATGATGATATTGGCCTGGAGGAAGCAACTCCTTTTTTTTTTCTACATGAAAATTGGTAATTCTTTTCTATTGTGTTACCTGGGTGGATATACCTGTATCACCTACATGAAAGTTAAGACATTTATTATTATATGTTCAATACTTTAAAACCAATATCGTGCAAAAACATAGTACAATTTTGGCAGCTTATTCCAAACCCAGTCACTGACAGGTATTTCTGCTAGTTTTGTAAATATGGCCAAGCAGAATTGGTTGCCCACTTTCAATTGTGCCGTACTTGTCCAAACATAGTGTAGTTCTGTTCATCTAAAAATATCAAAGTAAAAATAAATAATAGTATTAAAGAAATAAATTAATTGCTGAAATAGATTTGAGAGTGGGAATTATTAATAAGAATATTTGAATAAATTTAATGAAGAAACAATTAGCATTCGGTTTCATTTCTAGGATATGGATTATTAATTGAAATTACAAGAAACAATTACTCATTAAAAATTCATTGAAATATTCTTAATTAAAACTAAAAAATAATGACTAGGTATAATTAACTAACTTATAATTTACTCAACTCATATAGAAACATTTTGCCTATATGTAATTAGTTCAAGTAAAGAATTATAAAAATTATTTCATTTTTACTATGGGATTTATATTCCAATTTGTAACTATTAGCTTAATAAATATTTCAGTTGCTTTACCCGTGTCATTTTTCAACTCTAGGGTATGTACTGTCATTAATATTCCCATGCAGCGGGCCTTAGCAAATGACCTTCTTTTCTTCTAGGCTCTGATTAAAATAAAACATTAAAAATTATTTCATTTTTACTAGGTGTTTTATTTTAATTGTTAACTATTACTTTAATAAAAGCTTCAGTTTTTTTTCCCAGATCAATTTCATCTCTCATTTTTATACCATTGTTGAAATTCTTTTTTTAGGAGACTTAACAAAGGACCTTCTCGTAGGCTCTGAGGAAAATGCTGCTTTGATTTTATTGGGCAGGGGATCCTGCAACAGATAATCTTGCAAGAGGTGGTATTGACTATGGGCATGGTCAGTAACATTAGTACATCATCTAAAAAAAACTTTAAAATCAACAAATATTTTAAAGATCCATATTTGAATTGTTTTTGGATTGACAATGTTCTGATTTTATAAGATATGACATGATGATGAATTAATTTTTTTTCACTGCAAATGTTTGATCTTCACTCGTGGCTGCTGCTGCATTATTTAAATAATAATTGTATGTATCTCTCGGAATATAGACTTCTTTCATATATTATTCATTGACCCTTTTAATATATCATTTATGCCTAATTTTTTTCACATGTTTTGGCTGTACAAAACCAAGATTGTTTATTATTGAGACTTTCACTGTAGGAAAAGACATTTCACTTTCCATTAAGACATAGTCAAATATATATTACATGGTTCATGTGAAAGTGATGGATCTACATTGTCAAAAGCTTGACAATGAACTCCACCTGACACAAAATAATGTACATTGAAATGTGTGGTTTATTTTTATACAAAAAGAAAGTTAATGTTATGTATGAATAAACATGAAAGATAGGCCATATTCATGTGACATCAGCTAAAAAGTTGTGAAATTACAAAAGAAAACATTCTTGGAAAGTTTGAGGAACTGGATTTTCACCAAAGGCATGTTTGGTCACTCATGCACAGATGCACTGAGGAGGAAACATATCCTTGTAAAATTTGTGGATCTGCAATTTATGCAAGTCAAATATGGTCAAACATATGCATGCACACCTAGGAAAGAAACAATATTCTTGTCAAGTTTGTGGATTTCCATTTTCAGTTAAGTCAGTTATGGTCAATCAAATGCAAACACACACTGGAGAGAAACCATATTCTTGTGAAGTTTGTGGATCTGCATTTTCAGGTAAGTCAAATGAGATCAAACATATGCCTACACACACTGAATAGAAACAATATTTTGTGAAATGAATTGTAAATCATTTGTAACGTACCATTTTTTTGACTCTTGAATCGGGTCATTTCTGCTTCAATTCTTGATAGACTAAAAATAACATTCTAAACTAAAATATGAATTATTTTTAAAGTAGTATTTTTGACTATTGATTTAGTAGAGGTCAATTCTGCCTCAGTTAATTATAGACTCAAATATGATTTGATTTGAATTAAACTATGGCTCATTTGTAACATAGCATTTTTTGACAATTGATTCAGTAGATTAGGATTTGAAGTATGAGGTATGAAAGCCTTTCAAGCTAGAGCAACTTATCCAATGGGTGAATGTGTTTTCATTTTATTTTATTTTTATAACATACATTGTTGCTCTTTTTCATGAGGGATTGTAATGAATTAAAAACAGAAATCCATAAAAAAAATATAAATAATAACTGGGATCTAGCACTTTCGCCCCTGCCCCTCAAAATCTTACTCTCTGGGTTTTGAAGAATTAGCAAAGGATCTTCACCTAGGCTCTAAAGAAAATGATGCTTTGGTTATATTGATATTTAGTTGAATTCCCAGCTTAATTTTCATCTCTTGTGTATCTGCCATTGCTGACATTCCCTTCTTGGGAGACTTAGCAAAGGATCTTCTCTTAGGCTCTGAGCAAAATGATGCTTTGGTTATATTTATATTTAGTTGCATTCCCTGATCAATTTTCATCTCTTGTGTTTGTGCCATTGCTGACATTCCCTTCTTGGGAGACTTAGCAAAGGTTCGTCTCTTAGGCTTTGAGGAAAATGATGCTTTGTTTATATTTATTTGCATTCCCTGATCAATTTTTATCTCTTTTGTTTGTGCCATTGCTTTTGGGGAAACAGCAAAGAATCTTCTCTTGGTCTCTGAGGGAAATAATGTTTTTCTTTTATTGAGGAGAGATGCCTGCAGCTTATAATCTTGCCATCATGTTGCCATTGATGTTTGCCCCAGACGATGTCTAAAAAAAATTAAACATCACAATATATTTTTCAAGATGTATATTTGAATTGTTTCTGAATTGACAATGTTCTCATTTTAATCTCATAGATTTTTCATACACTTGACCAAACTATAATGTAGGTTTGTGTAGCATTTTTTGTAAGAAACTCATCAAGTTAGATTAGGGGCTGAAGTATGTGGTACGAAAACCTATGAAGCTTGAGCAATTTATCCAATGAGTGAATATTCCGGCAAATAAAATTTTTAATTTTCCTTTTATTTTCTTATTTTTATAACATACATTGTTTCACTTTCTCACAAAGGATTGTAATGAAGAAAAAACAGAAATCCATAAAAAATAAATAAATAAAAACTGGGAAAAGCAGGATTCTTTTTGGTTAAAAGGAAGTCACAAGTCATTTTTAAAAGTCTTTGTTCATTTTGAAGGCAGAAAAATATAATTCATTTCAGGCTGATATTAAAAAGTTTCTTCAGGAATCTCTGAGAGAATTTTTTCTTCTATGCCCTAAGGACATTCCTTATGACATTGTCTTAATTATCACAACATTTATATTATATTTTGTTTGGTTTGGTTTGGTTTGTTGTGTTTTATGGTATATCAACCTCAATTAGTTATTTAATGTCGACAACATTTTTAGGATAGATTTGTATGAATAGAATGTGTATTCTTTGGTTTAGATTGGTTTGGTTTATTTTGTTTTACAGCATATCAACCTCAATGGGTTATTTAATGCCGACAACATTTTTTCCTGGTAATATTTTGTTTTATCAAAAATCTATTTCAGGTAATATTTTTTTCCTCAAAAATGTATAGTTGGTAATATGATTTTAAAACATGTATTGCTGGTAATATTTTTTTTCAAAAATATATTGCTGCTAATAGTTTTTTTTCTTTAAAAATTTATTTCTGGTAATAATTTTTTACAAAGTATTTCTGGTATTAAAATCTATTTTTACACATTTATAATGCTTTTTACCTCAGTTTCAGGGTTAACTATTTGCCCATAGCTGGACCCTAACAGGTGCTACCACCTCGGGTCAGGGTGGACCTGAGAACACCAACAAATTAAGAGGTGGTTCCACACTCCTTAAAACCTCCTGATCAGAGGCCTTGCTGTTGGATGTAGTTTATCATCATAACCAGGACGGATATTTTATTGTTGATATAAAAATTTCTTTAGTGTTAAATCTTTAACAACAGTATTTAGTAGTTTCTTGCCATGCAATTTGTTCTTAAATTGTTTGTATAACCTATATTTTGTGGGATATGCATGCTATGAGGACGTATAACCTTCATCTTACTTTATTTTGTCTTTTGGTATATTTCACTCCGTGTTCATCCAGCAACAACTTTATTGAAATTATTTTTGAAAAAAAATCAGTTTTAAAATAAAATTTTAATTATCGGTTTAAAAATCTTCCAAAAATAAAATATATATTTGTGCCACATTATTTGAGTAAAATTAGCAAATTTAAATTTAATTGGAGTAAAATTGGCAAATTTAATCTGATTTGAAATGAATATTACTCATAGCATAGAAAAAATAGTATACAATCATTTCTTAACAGTTGGTCCTATTTTTTCTCATGCTTTTATTAACATAGGTGTTGACATTTGGTATGGATGACCAGAATTGACATAAATTTACATTAGAGCCTTCTTTTTTATTAAATCTGCCAGTCTTACTGCTGAATTTGAAAAATTAGCCAGAGCAGTATCAAATCTCGCCAATGAATACATGCAAGATAAGAAACAATACTTTTAATTTAAAAAAAAAAAACAAAAAAAAAACTTTTAATTAAAAAAAAATACTTTTAATTTAAAAATAAAGAGGGCGGATTTATATCAATTAAATAAAAAAAAAGTGCATTTTAAATTCGCGAAAACTGCGCAGTAATCAAGGCGGGTGAAAAGATCCGAAAAGCAGTAAAAAGGCCGTTAAGTAAGCTTCCGCTCATTAATGGCGGTCGGACAATGCGAAAGAGATCGAAATTTCATTGTCGATAAATCCTAAACGGTAATCGAGCACAAACTGAAATAATTATACCATAATGGAACAATTTCAAAATATTAGGTTACATAAAAATTAACAGTTTATCCGTTTCCTCACCATCAGGAAAAACAAATCATATGAAAAAGGAAACCTGTAAGTTTTCTAAGAATCTGTGTGTTGTACTGTAAATTTGAAGTTTACGTCCAGCACACCAATTGTTATTAAAATTTCCCGAAGATTTCTATTTCGGTGTAAATTTTCAATGTCTATTTCGCAAATAACTATAAAAGTTTGCGGAAATCTACCGTTTTGGATTTATCGACAATAAAATTTCGGACTCATTCGCTTCGGGTCATTCCGCCATTACTGGCGTTATTTATATACGTTTGCGTTGAGTCATCATGCGCGGAAGCTTACTTATTTAACGGCCTTTTTACTCATCTTCCTATCTTCTTACTCGTTTAAATTACTGCGCCAAATCAAAAAAATCTTTTGAAAGTGAAGCTTTTATTGATTTTTTATTTATTTTAAATTTGTTTAAATTATTTAGAAAAGCAATGACAAGTGTTTTTTTTAATAGTGTAGCTTTTTATAGTGAAGCTGTAATAATCATCATGCTTTTTAAAACCTCAAATTTAATTTAAAATTTTGAACCTTAAAAAAATTGTTCATGTTAAGTTCTTTCTAGCACTTGTTTTCATTTCTTAATTTGTAAAATAATCATGATTTCTAAAACCTCATATTTTATAAAAAATGTAAATAATCATTCTTTTAAAAACCCCAAATTTTATATTAAAAAGATGTAAATAGTCATGCTTTAAAAAAAGAAAACAAATTTTATATAAAAAATGTAAATAATCTGCTTTTTTTAAAAGCACAAATTTAAGAAAAAAAAGAAAAAAAAACACATGTAAATAATCATGCCTTTCATGTTTAAAAATGAATGCGCGATTCCAAGTATAGCAGGAAAAATGAAAAAAAAATAAAATAAAATCAAAATTACGTCCCTAAAAGTTTTCCTTTTTTTTCTTCCCTTGTTAAAAAGGGTTCACCCATGACATTAAAAGCTTTCATTTGGTTCTATGACAAATTTAAACCAATTTAATAAAAGAAAATCATTATTTGATAAAAGTCCATTTAAGAAAATAACAGCGCATTTTAAAATAACTTTCGCTAAATTGCGGAGTAATCAACATTAGTGAGAAGATCCGAAAAGGAGTAAAAAGGCCGTTAACTAAGTAAGCTTCCGAGCTTCAATGTAAACAATGCCAATAATGACGGATGGACCCGATGCGAATGAGGTCGAATTTTTATACTGTCTATAATTCCAAAATTGTACATTTCCGCAAACTTTTACTGTTGTTTTAGAAATAGCAATGAAAATTTACTTTAATTATAACCTAAACAGTAATATACAAGCATTTTCTGCTTTTCTTCCGTTTAATGACGTCATCGATGAGTACTTAGGTGTTGGAAGCTCGTATGGATGATTAGAATTGACATAAATTTTCAAAATCTAACGAACGCATTGTTTGTTTCCTTTTTAACTACCCAGTAATTTTTACAAGTTATTATTTTCTGCAATTATCTAATATGTTAATTACTTGTAGTGACATTTGAAGATACTATCTGAAAAAATAGTAAAAGCTTCTTAGATTAATTTAAAGATTTAATAATATGAAATACCGAGATAGAAGCAACGCAATAATTTATTTTCTTTTTCTTTTACTCCGTCTTTTTCAAATTTCTATTTCAGGAACACTCTGAGAGATGGGTACATCCCAATATGTTTTATTTGATTGGTACATCCAGTAAAATGTCTTTTGACCAACTTTATAAAGTTTTTCTCTTGGTTTTTGTACCGTGTGATCATGTTTTTCTTATTGGGTACAAGCATGTCAAAAACTGATCGTATTTTCTGCGCAAACATAATTTCTGCCAGAGTCATGGCTGAAGGCGCATTTCTATTTGTTGTAATCCTATATAGCTGTAAAAATTGCTGTAATGCAGCATCTCTGGATCTACCATTTGTTTTTTAAAGCCCTTTTGAAGGTATCCACAAAACGCTTTGCATGACTATTACTTCTAGGATGTTATGGGGGCAATTGTTATGTGCTCTACCACAAACTCGGCGACTTTGTTACCCATGCATCCTTCACTACCTGCCTTTTCAGCAGGGAGAGAGAAACGAACCTCCGGTTTCTAAGCAGTCTCGTTTCCGACTGCTGCTAAGGTCCAGTCCCAGTTCTCTCTTCCCCTTAAAACGGGAAACGGGGGCAGTTCATATTTTAACCGTCCATTCACAGTCCATTAAAAAATATCAGCAGGTTCTTAGGGCCAGTAACACAGTGAGTGTCTTATGTTGTCTCTTGACCTAAAAATTTTCAAAAATAAAGTCCCAAAAAGAATATGGCGGGCTCGGAGTTTGAATCCACCATAAAGGAATGTGAAGAAAATCAACAGGACCGATATATATATATATATATATATATATATATATACCTGCAATTGTAGGAATAAAGACATTTGTCCAATCGAGGATAAATGTATGTATGAAAATGTAGTGTACGAGACAACAATCTTCCCCGAGGAAAATATAAACCAGAAAAAAGATATTTAGGTATATCCGCGGGTGATTGGAAGCAGCGTCTATACAACCATAGACTCTCTTTTAGATATACCTAAAAAATCAAACTTCCTTATTCAAACACTACTGGGATCTGCTGGATAAGGGACTAACCCCACTTTTCGAATGGAGATACTTATCAAGAGCTAGAACCCCTAATAACTTCAGTAATCGGTGTGATCTGATATTGCGAAAAAAAATTTATTATTAAAGATAAGAATCAAGATGAGTTGCTAAATCTTCGTAGTGAGATCTTCTCTAAATGTAAACAAAAAAAAAACGATTCAAAACAAAAACACGGTTTTATAACATGTTGTCGCTTGTGACAGTTCCATCTTGGTTCAATAACATCGGGCTTGACATGGAATGACTATTTTGATTATCTATATGTATCATTGTGTATATTTATATGACGCGCTATGCATTTAATCTTTTTTTTTTTTTTTTGTTAATCTTTATTCATGTGGTGATATATGTGTAAGTGGGTATGTAGGTAGACGTTTTCCCTAAGAACTGATATGCAAAATCAGATAGTCTTATAATATTTATATACCTAGGTATATATGTAAACGTAAGAGATACGCGTTAATCACTCAGCCAGTTTTTAATATTTTTAATATTCTTAACGTTGTCTTCCTCAATGTTCTTGAAGTATAAATTAATTTAATTCCAACCGGATATTTTTATATGTTAAATAAATTTATATGTGGATGGATATGGTCCCCTAATGTGTGTGTGTGTGTGTGTGTGTGTGTATATATATATATATATATATATATGCGTATATGGATGGATGTATATGTAGGTAGATGTGTTCATATGTGTGTGTGTGTGTGCATGTTTAGGTATGTATGTATACATATATATGCGTAATTGGATGTATGTATATGTAGGTAGATGTGTTCATATGTGTGTGTGTGTGTGCATGTTTAGGTATGTATGTATACATATATATGCGTATATGGATGTATGTATATGTTGGTAGATGTGTTCATGTGTGTGTGTATGTGTGCATGTTTAGGTATGTATGTATACATATATATGCGTATATGGATGGATGGATGTATATGTAGGTAGATGTGTTCATATGTGTGTGTGCATGTTTAGGCATGTATGTATACATATATATGCGTATATGGATGGATGTATATGTAGGTAGATGTGTTCATATGTGTGTGTGTGCATGTTTAGGTATGTATGTATACATATATATCTGCGTATATATGCCAATTCTGTGGCAAAATTTGTCGCAGTTTGGCTGGCCTGAATAGTCACCTGCGAATACATTGAATTTGAGGGGAATGGGAGTGGGGTGAGGACATGAAATAAAGGAGGTGGTCACGCTGGAAACCGAGAGGACAGCCACGATATCTGCATATGGGTGTATATGTACGTATGTATGTATACTTAGATAGAGGGATACATTGTTTATTTGTTTAGATGTGTGTGGGTGTATGTATTTGTATGGAGATGTGTAAGGTTTTATGTATATATTGTTTATGTGCACGTATGTGTATGTCCGTGTGTATATATGCGTGTAGATGTATATATGCGTAGGAGTGGATGTGTATGGATGTATGTGTTATGTATGTATGTGTATGTGAGTATATATATATATGTGTGTGTGTATATATATATGTGTGTGTGTGTGTGTGTCTGTCATGGGTCCTTACCTATAACTACAGAATGAACTCTTACTAACACTATGTATACTACGCCTCTCAAGAGAGAGGGTCGAATCGAGTCGAGCCGATAGTAGTTCACTCCAAACCAGACTGACAGTCATACTAACACCTTCAACATCTTGTATTATTATTTCGTGTAATATATCTTCTTTATTTCTACTTTTGTGTTCCTAAACTTGTAGTCCTAACCTGGACCATAACAATATGTATAGATATATATGTATGTATGTAGGTATATGTATGGGTGTGTGTGTACACGCCTATATGTATGTACGTGAAAATATAAATATGCTGGTGTGTATGTGTGTATACGTATGTGGTTTTGAACATAGAAATATAGGCTCTTGCTGAATTAGATAATCGTTATTTTTATATGTTTATATTAGATTTGTAACCTGTAATCGATATTAAACTTTGTCAAATTTTCTTGATTACACAGCGCCCCTTTTATAAATGCCCTTCGGTTTTTGTTCCAACACCCCATCTCCCCCACCCCTTTTTCTTTTCCTCTCCCTCCTTTTGAGCTTTAAGATTATATCGTCTATTGTGTATGTCACCGTAAAATGTATACTCTTTTCCGGTGTATCTTTAATGTATTAGACATTTGAAAATATTTATATTTCTCTCACTTAAACCGTCTTTGACTCCCCTCTTTAAAAATTCTCCCTGTTAAATTTTAATCCCCACTTCACCTTCTCTCGTCTGTTACCCCTCACTATAGCTTTCATTTATTCTAGCATTCGTCTCACACTCTCACATACACTCTCACTAAATTTTAATATTTATTCCCGGAGTTGTTTTTTCTGTTTTCTTTTTGAATTTGTAGGTCTGATGAATTGGATCGTATTTACGATTCCAATGGAATAAATTATCACCATGGAATATTAGTATTTAAGCTTTTTTATTATATCCTTACTCTGTCCTAGACATTAAGTTCTACCTGGATTCTATCCTCTTGGAATTATTTTTTATACATATAGATATGTATGTGTATATATATATATATATATATATATATATATATGTGTGTGTGTGTGTGTGTGTGTGGGTTTTAGATATATGATTGCATATGTATGTGTATATTTACCACTAATATTATTTATCTAACGTCATCCACAGACAGACTGTTTCGCTGTTTCACAGCTCATCAGTGTGGCTAGACATCCGGTTGCCTCTAGCTAGGATCGAAACCCGACTGAATTGGTGTCAGTCGAAGATTCTAACCATTAAGCCGTCGGATTTTTAGCGTATTTATTTTTAGAAACAAGCCCAGTGACCGACAGTGACGCAATTCGCATCTGCGAAGAGTCTCGCTATATAGCTATAATAGTCACTGTTTAGTGTTTACCAACCCACACCTCGTCCCCAGAGAGCTCAACTGAAATTGATATTTCAGGAGCCAATATAACGTGTACACACATACTTGTAAATTTGTTGTTTAATACATATATTTGTTGACATATATATATCGGTCTTGTTTGTTTTCTTCAGCCTCTTTAGTTGAACAATTATCAAACATTTAAAATTGTCAGGCCTTAATTCTGCTAGATTGATTTCTCACAATTTTCAGGCTGAAAACTTCCGAAAGCAAAGTAACCATTTGTTTAAATGTTAGGTCATTCGTTTTCTTTGATAATATCTAGTTTACAAATTTAGTGTTGTCGACAGCGCCTAGTTTCCTTAGCAACCTTCTTCGCCGAACCAGTTTGAGTCTGTTTGTACAGGTTTTCTCAGAAAGTTGGCTTTCTTTTTATTTCATTTATTTTTAGATTTTAAAAGAGTTAATTAGATATTAAATTGTAAGCAGTTTTTAACCTTTTATCATCAATAATAACTTGTGTTTGTGAAAAGTAAAATCTCTCTAAAAAAAATGTAGATATAATTTGATTTGTGTCAAAATGATTGCGAATTACCTCCCTTATCGTTTGTGGATATGTTATCACAAGGGGACGTACACCGTTAGACACCGCCTCTTTAAGGCGCATGCGTCATTGCAGAAACAACTGCCTACTGGAAAAGAGGTAAGTTGATGTGAAATTCTCTATCTGTCAATTCAAATGATTGCAAGGTTTAGAAAACTGTTTATGTTTTTGTTTCACGTTGAAGAAGCCACGAGTTTTGTAATGGCGAACATGACTTGAGAAAGAAACAATTTTCTTCATCAGTTGACCTAATTTTAAATTTGCTTATTTAACACCCTCGCTAGTTATCTCCATGAGATCGATAAATAAAGAAGTAGCATACCATGAATAAAAAAAAAAACCTTAAACTTGATGAAAATAATTTGTTATCGTCTAAAAATGTTAATGTTTTATTATCAAGAGGAAAGATCAAAGTAGTTTTTGAATATTTTTTTTTACATTTTTTAATAATTTCTAGCACGTCCAAAATTTTCGTTAAAAATCTTCAATTTTTTTGAATCAGAAAAATTGACAGAAAATCGATAGTCTCCCGTTTTTTTTAAACTTTTGTTTACAAAAGTGAGTGTTGCCGTTTAAAATTCATTATGATTTTTTTTAAAAATAACTTTAAAAAAATTAGAAAATTTTAAAGTTTATTTAATATATTTTGAAACAAATATTGCTTATTTTCTGTGTTGAATACATGTTCTTTCAAATAAGAGAAAGCCGGTCTGAACTGCGGTGTTGATTTCAAATGACATGTGCTAATTTTATCACGCACTGACATATTACGTGCGGAAATTTATAGTACGGAAGGTCATAAATAAATTTATCTTTACGTTAACAACTTATTTAAGTCGTTATTTTTTAAAAGGCATAGCATTTTTTAACGGCCAAAACTTGATGAAAGCAGAATTTTTTATTACCAAAATGTTTATGCTACTATTAAGGGGAAAGAACAAGTAAATTTTAATTATTTAAAAAAAAATTCTGTCTTTTGGATTAGAACGTTTTAACTGAGAAATTTCATAAGATAGGTACATAATACAAGTTAAAATGCTAGACATTTTATTTTTTTCTACATAATCACATACACTTTTAATTTTATTTTTCATAGCCAAGTAAGAACAGGGGTTTAGAAATTCAATGCAATCGTTACCAGACGTTCATGGTTTTTATTTTTTAAGTAAAACTTCTCCACACGTGTTTCGCCAATCGTAAATGTAAAAATGTAAAAGCCATTAACAGTGCCGTACAAATCAAGTCACGTGATGTTTTGTTGTATCATGTTTCTTCCGTCCCTCCGTACATTTGATTTAACATTTTTTTTTTTTTTTACACATAGGGCAAAGAACAGCAATATTATTCTCATTGGTGGTTCGTTGATTGTAAAAACCTTGTGCTATTTATAATCTCTACAGATACAGGTACCTGAAAGAAACTTTATATAAAGGATTGAACAGTACCTCTAATTTTAGAATATGTAACAACTTTTAGTAACTTTATGTAAAAAATAATAAAATAATTTATGAAATAACAATTAATTCATTTAAAAATTCATTTTTCATCGAAATAGTGTTTTGCCTTCTGACAATATTATGCATATTGATAAAAACAAATAAAAGTAACTAAAAGCATTTAAAATTAAATAGTATCTTTGTTTTATTGGGTTTTGTATGTTACAATTCAGAGCTGATTTTAGGTTTACAAGTACGGAATTTTTTAAGAAAACAAAACATGATTTATATTCCTCAAAGCCTTGTGTTTTTAACTAATATAATGACTTGCATGCTTTTGTGAATAAATTTTTAGTTTTTATTTAATTTACTAGTAGTAGAGCCCAAGCGTTGCCCGGGTATGTAACAGTAAGAGATAGATCAAGTATCGACCATCATAAAGACTGAAAAATAAAATTGACAAAGATTATTGTTTAAGGTTGACAGACACACATGTCTTATGTCTTAATTATTTTTTTTTTTTTTAATTGGTCAAACTCAAACTCAAAAAAAAACATTGTTTTCAATTGTTATGAGTCTACCGATTGAATAGAATTTTATTATAAACAATTGTCTTGTAAATGGAATTTTTAAAGCGTTCTGAATGTAAAAATAAAGAAAAAAGTGTGCAAGACAATAAGAAACACTACCTGCTAAAAGAAAGTGAAGTTTTGTTGAAATTGGTTGAAAAATGTAGGAAATCCGATCCCATATATAAACGAACACACACACACACACACAAAAACAACATGGGTTTTATAATAAGTATTACTCGATATGAGTTGTCACCCTTTCATTCTCGCAATTAATCATGTTTTCAAATTGATTTTATGCAAAAACAATTGTGTTTTTCCACTTTTTGGCACTGTTAGAACCACCGCAAGATAATTTTATGTGGCCCTGTGAAGTTTTGTTGAAATCAGTTGAAAAATGTAGGAAATCCGATCCAATATATAAACGTACAGACACACACACACACACAATCTGCGTTTTATAATAAGTAAGATTTATAGGGGGGTAATATATATATATAAAAATATATATTTTTATAATGACTTTAAAAAAAAAATAACATATTTATAATAATTTCCATCATTCGTGAATAGTTTCTGAAAGTTTCATTAAAATCTGACAATTATTTCTATTTTTTCAAGATTTTCAAAATTAATGTGTGTCATAAGAAAATAATGCATAAAAAATTTGCCAGACTTACTAGAGTTCCGGTGATGACGAGAAACAAGGTTTTTCAATCGAAAGTTAGAATGTTCTAATAAAGACAGAAGAATTTTAAAAAATAATTTTACATTACTTTGTTCTTTCCTATAAATAATAACGTAAACATTTTGGCGATAAAATTTTTTTTTCGTCAAGTTTGACGTCCTTTTCATCAGACTGTGCGCTTTTTTTTTAGCGATCTCATAGAGATACCTAATTAAAATGTTCCCAAATCTTCATAATTCCGTGTAAATGTACATGCTGAACTCGAATTAACAATTAAATTATGAAGAAACCTACCGTTTTGGAGTTATAGACAAGAATAATAATAAAATAAAGCTTTTCTTTTACATTAAAAATAAAACAAATAATAATTAATGCACAAAGTTTGCAAAGAGCATGATTATTTACAAAATAAAAAGAAAATACTCCTTCCTAGAATTTTCTTTATTTTGCAAATAAAAAAATCATACTCTTTCTAAAGTTTGCGCATTAATTATCATTTCATTTCTATCATTTTTTAAAAAATTTATTATAACTGAACATTTTCTGCAATTATCTAATATTTCATTGACTTTTAGTTACATTTGAAGGTGCTTTCTGAAAAAATAATAAAATTTTCTTAGATTAATTTGAAAATTTAATAACAGGTTAAATACCAGGATAACTCAATAATTTATGAAATGTTATGGCATTTTATTTATTAAGTTTTTATTATCTCCTTTGAGATGTAAACATTCAATAATGAATTGCTGGCAAACAAATTTCTCTGAAAATGGAGGACAACTCTTACAACATGTGACTCTTTTTGTAATAATGCCACTTATAGGCTATCATAGATGAGAAATGAGAACAGTTAAAATAAAAAAAAAACACGGAAAAACAAGATTTTTATTTGGGCTTAGTTTTACAAGACATGCCTTCCTTTCTTCAAACCAAGTTGGGTGGATGTCTAGAGTTTACTAACTACCTTCTTTGGGGTTGAGTTTATAATAAAAATGATAAATGGATTCTGTAAATGTGTTAAATTAGAGTGACTTTATACATTTATCGAATTCGTCAGAGTCTATATAGTTTTTCCCGACACCAACTCTGTGAACCCTTATTTGCTTGTGACTCTGACTCCACAACTCCGACCTCAACAGTCTTATTTTAATTTTTATAAATTTTCCATAAACCATTGTAATGGTGAAAGCTAAGTACAAAAAAAAATTAGATGGCTGAAAGTTTTTCTTAAAAATAATGAGGTAAATTATAAATCCACTTAAATCTAAATAACTTCTAAATATCACTTCTGTCCTCCTGTATGATAAATTTTCCTCACTGTCAATGTCTTGAAATTGTCATTCATCACCTGTCAAGTGACATGAAATGTTATGACCTGCTTTATTTTCCTTTTAAACTACTTCTTTTCAGTGCAGAAACTAAGTAATGCTTGTTTCAAAATATTTTAAGTAAAGATTATAATTTCTAATTTTCTTAAAATAAGTTTTGGAAAAATTATAATAGATTTTTAAAAGAATTTCAAACCGAGATTTCATTTTTTTTATAAAATGGAAAAGAATGGTTGAAATGATTGATTATCTGTCAATTTTTCTGACTAAAAAAAAAAAAAAAAAAACCGATAGTTAACAAAAATTAGGGACATGGTAGGAATAATTAAAGAATTAAGTTGAGATGTAAACATTCATTAACAAATTGCTGACAAACAAATTTCTTTGAAAATGGAGGATAACTCTTAGAACATGTGACCTTTTTGTAGGCTACCATAGATGCAAAATGGGGATAGTTAAAGTAAAAAGCAAGAAAAAGATTTTTAACTCAGTTTAATGTGCCTCCCTTTCTTTGAATTTAAAGTAGGCTGGATTTGTATGGAGTTTGCTAACTACCATTTCTTTGGGGTTTGAATTTATAATACAAGCAATAGAATACCTAGTTTCAGCATCAATTAAGTAAAGTATCCACATTTTCCATGTTGAATTTTGAAAACAATAAGATATATTGTTGCTCATTTTGCTATAAAGATTTATTGTTGGTAATTCTTATATAAGAATATATTGTGTCTTTACTATAAAAATGTACTTTTATACATTGATACTTTTGTTTTGAGGCGGTTCCATTTCCCTATACGTTTGACACTAACAGATTTTACAAATCCCAGTATAGATGGACCTGGGAACAACAGCAATTAAGGGGTCATACCATGCCCCTCAAAACCTTATCAGAGGCCTTGTGTTGGATGTAGTTTACCAGAATACCCTGCACTATGTTAATTTAGGATCTCATGGAGAACACCTTTTTTTTTTTTTTTTCAAAATCATGATCACATGAGTGTATTTTTTTGTATAAATACTGTATTATAGTGAAGGGCTTATTATAAAGGCAAGAGTATTATAAATGTTTTGGTGGAGGGTTAATTGAAATGTACAATAATTTTTTTTATCCAGCCTCATATATGCTTAAGAGGAATTTTCTAATATGTAAGCAAGAACTCAAGTCCCGCACTGATAGATTTATAATACCCTTGTCTTTCTTCTCTTCTTCCCTTTTTTCTCCCTCCTTTTTCATATCCTCCCCTCCTCTCTTTTTCACCCCCTTCTCTTTTTGGCACCCCCCCTCGTCCCCTCTTCACATTCCCCTCCTCCCTTTCCTGTGCCAGTTAGGTAGACACCATTTGACGGATAAAATTTGGTAATTTTAGAGCAAAGGCAAATGGACATAAATGATTTATTTCACATATCAAAAAAGGTGGAAATAGGATTTCTTTATTTAAAACACAACCCAGGATTCTTGCAGTGCGATGACCCTGGTAGGATGGGGGAATGACTGACAGGCGGAAGCATCTGGTACATTTCTGATTTTATGAACTGGATTGGGCTGGGGAAAATTTGCAGATGAGAATTTAAAATGATAATTCTAATTAATGAGCATAAACCAAGCCCCGCCATGCTCTTATTAACCCCATAAAAATAGTTTTGTGATGTCAACGAACACTCGTTGCCATTTTTGTAATATCAACAAATACTCATTGTCACTTTCATAATGCTCATTGTAGTAGAGACTTTGTAATTGCAAATACAACTATAGTAATGCTGTTGAGCAATACTGGAGTCAGAGGCCTTCAAATAACACTCGCACTAAGAGTACTTGCTTATTATATTGGTGTGGAGAACGCACCTCTTTGTTACCTTGGTGGATATAGCTGTATCACCTGCATAAAAGTTAACAGTCATTTATTATTATATGTTCAATATTCTTTAATCAATATCTTTCAAAAACATAGTACAATTTAGGCAGCTTCTTCCAAACCCAGTAATTCCCTTTTTGGTAGACTTAGCAAAGGATCTTCACTTAGGTTCTAAGGAAAATGCTGCTATGATTTTATCAGGCAGGGGTACCTGCAGAAGATAATCTTGCAACAGGTGGTACTGGCTATGGACTTGGTCAGTGACATTAATCAAAGACAACATCTAAAAAACTTAAAAATCAACAAATATTTTTCTAGATTCATATTTGAATTGTTTCTGATTTCACTTGTATACATTTCATGAGATATCGTGTGATGATGAAGCAATCTTGTTTTGCTGCAAAATGTTTGATCTTATCTCTCATAATATAGACTGCTTTCATATATTATTTACTGCCCCTATTAATATATCATTTATGCCTTTTTTCTTACAGATGTTTTGGCTGTACAAATACGACATTGGTTATTATTGAGAATTTCAATGAAGGAAAAGACATTTCACGTTCCATGGAGACACAAATATATGTTACATGGTTCACATGAAAGTGAAGGATCTACATTGTCAAAAGCATGACTGTGAACTTCACCTGACACAAAATAATGTACTTTTAAATGTGTGGTTGATCTTTATACAAATTTAGTGTTACGTATGAATACACTGTTGTGAAGTTGGACATAATTCACTAAAGGCAGATTTGGCCAATCATGCATGCATACACTGGAGAGGAAACATATTCTTGTGAAATTTGTGGATCTGTATTTTCAAGGAAGTCAAGCATGGTCAATCATATGCGTACACACACTAGAGATAAACCATATTTTTGCAAAATTTGTGGATCTGCATTTCCATGGAAATCTCATTTAGAGAGACACATGCGTACACACACTGGAGAAAAACCATATTCTTGTGACATTTGTGGTTACACATTTTCAGATAAGTCAAGTAAGGTCAAACATATGCGTGCACACACTGGCGAGAAACCATATTCTTGTGAAGTTTGTGAATTTGCATTTTCACAGAAGTCTGATTTAGTGAGACATATACGTACACACACTGGAGAGAAACCATATTCTTGTGAAGTTTGTGGAACTGCATTTTCAGCAAAGTCAATTATGATCAATCATATGCACACACACTCTAAAGAGAAACCATATTCTTGTGAAGTTTGTGATTCTGCCTTTTCAAGGAAGTCAGGCATGGTCAAACATATGCGTGTACACACTGGAGAGAAACCATATTCTTGTGAAGTTTGTGGATCTGCATTTTCAGATAAGCCAAATAAGATCAAACATATGCGTACACATACTGGAGAGAAACCGTATACTTGTGAAGTTTGTGGCTCTGCATTCTCAGACAAGTCAAATAAGGCCAAACATATGCGTACACACACTGAATAGAAACTATTTTTGTGAACTAAATTGTAAATCATTTTTACTATCGAATCACGTCATTTCTTCCTCAATTATTTATTCACTCAAATATGATTCTATTTGAATTAAACAATGAAGCATTTGTTACATAGCATTTTTTGACTATTGATTCAGTAGATTAGTGCTTGATGTATGAGGTATAAAAAGAAGGGTGTGTAATCTAATTGATCAGACCTGGCGTCAGATCTTTTTTAAAACATTACTTTCTTTTAGATTGGAGAAAGAAAAAAGGCTACATTTAATATTTGCTGTTGTTTGTAAAAAGAAATCAAATATTTATTAAATAAAGATGTTTGTGGAATCAAAAAGTGTAAAGTTTAATACTGTGGTTCTAATGGACGACTAGTATAAAAGAAGTTTGGAAAGCATTGTCTCTCTCATCACCTGGTTCCATTCTTTAAGCAACAGATTTCTCTTGATTTCGCTCGAACACTCATATCTTAACGTCAACAAATGACGTCATATATTATGAAATATACTAATTCCAACAATTATTTTAATATATCATTTATACGTTATTTTTATAGATACAAATATTTAAATAAATGCTCTGTTATAATAAACGGAGTATTTACTTAAATGTTCGTATTAGTCCATTTCATAATATAAGACGTCATTTGAAGTTTGTCTTCAACTGCTGGCTTCAAATAAGCACTCTGTTTACATGGATTTCATTCAACTCCTACTGCACCTCCAGACTCAGCATTAAATTCATTAAGTTTATGTATCATACAGGAAAGTTCTACAGAACAATTACCATGAAAATATTTATAGAAAAGGCCCAGGGAAGCTACATCACAGTGGTGGAAAATTAACTGAAGCCAAGATGCCAGGTCAAGACCAATAACATTGTAGATTCTTGTTTGTATTTTATCAAGAATCTTTAAATACATAGCAGAAGCACCAAAGAAGAGTGTGGAATGTAATCAATCAGACCTGGCATCTCAACATCAGACACTTTTTGTCTGTTGTGACATGGCTTCTCTTTTTTACAAATATTTTCATGGAAGCTGTTGTGAGGAGCTTTTTTAAAACATTCAGATTGGAGAAAGAGAAAAGGCTATATTTGTTGCTGTTTGTAAAAAGCTTTCTCTTTATTAAATAAAGACATTCGTGGAATCAAAAAAATGTAAAGTTTAATCCTGTGCTTCTAATGCATGATGAGTATAAAAGAAGTTCTCTCTTCTCATCACC
Organism: Acanthosepion pharaonis; assembly: GCA_903632075.3. Classification (NCBI taxonomy): domain Eukaryota; kingdom Metazoa; phylum Mollusca; class Cephalopoda; order Sepiida; family Sepiidae; genus Acanthosepion; species Acanthosepion pharaonis. The sequence goes on along the minus strand of CAHIKZ030002715.1, from coordinate 131,407 downwards.
TGGTTCCATTCTTCAGTTGGTGCTTGAAGAATGAAACCAGGTGATGGGAAGATCAGGGTTGACAGGGAGAGGACTTTGCTGAAAAGTGAGTTCTTGAAAGGTTGAAGTACATTTTTCGACCTGTTACTAATATTTTCAGTATGAGTATTATGTACTATTGTTCACATATTTATTCCAATGTTTTGGCCATTGTACACTCCAGCCGTCTTCAGGTGGTTGGAATGTTGAAATTTCACTCACTCTAGTTCCATTTGTCATGTTTAATGGATGTCTGTTAATTCTCTCCAAGTATTGGACTCACACTTTTTGGGTCTTGTCACTGGATGTAACTAACACCTTTATCCACTATGCCATGTATCCTTGAGGACCTCTGTGTATGAATTTCTGGGTATTATAAACCTAATGTCTTCAGCAACCATTCTTTACCAGTGCTCATATTGCAATTTTTGTTATTATCGCTTTTCTCTGGCACTACTTATTACTGGTTCCCATATTGTATTCATTTCTATGCTTGGTCGACTCAGGAGATTTGTGGCCTAACATATGTGCTGAGTCCTGAACTTACGAATTTTCCAATGCTATTTATTTCAACATTCCAACAACCTGAAGAAGGCTGGAGCGTACAATGACCGAAATGTTGTAATAAATATGGCGACAAAAATGAGGACAATAGTCAGAATAATGTAAATAATACCTCATCTCAGAAATATAGACAGATACTGAAAGGCAGAAACATTGTAATCAATATGGCGACAAAGATGATGGCAATAATCTGCATAATGTAAATAATGTACATAATACCTCATCTCAGAAATATAGACAGATACTGAAAGGCAACAATATGGCAACAAAGATGAGCCAAGAAAGATGTACAATTGTAGTAATTTTAATACAAACCTGGCCTTCATTAAAACACACTTGTCTCAAAAGAACACATATTAGGAAAAACAACCTGGATACATTTGTACAATGATAACATTTCTAAAACAATAAAAATAAAATCATTATAAAATAAGTAAAAATTATGACCAAGAAAAGAAGCCATATTTCTCTTATTCATGCTTTGTAAGAGTTATCTCCCTTTGACTTTTGTATGAATTTCTTCACTTTCCTCATCAACAATTTCTGTTACAATACAACCAGTTAATGCTCTTCATCCTCACCTCCACTTGATTGATTAGAGACCCCATCAGTTGAATGGTCATCCTTCTCATCCACCATTGATAGACACACTCGGTCATTACTTGTCATCTGTCCATTTACATGATTGGATTCCACATGAAAATCAGGTTCTGATCAATATAATTTCTGTTTGAAATACACAACAGAGTATTTTACTGACTGGAAATAGTAAATTTTTAATCCTTTAGATTTCAATTAATGGTAAAATGAAAGCTTCAAGAAAGATTTTTCATTTTGAAAATTTCATTTTAAACCTTACGTATACCAAATTTGTGGAGGTCTCTAGTTAAAAACTCCCATGTAAATATTTTAAAGATGAAAAGTGTATATATTTTAAGTTTGATGTCATTAACATATTCAATTTTTAGATCCTTTCTAGCATTCAAAATTTGATTAAAAATCTTTGGGTTTTTTTTTTTTTTGCATGTGTTTTAGTGCATTTTTCATGACTTACTTGAAAATGAATGAATTTATTTTTGAAATGAAAACCTTGGTTAAAAAAAACTTTTTACGTATTCCATCCCACGTATTTAATTTCATGAGATTTTGAGAAATTAAATTTTGATGAAAAAATTTGTTTTATTAGTTAAAAGTAGGACTCCTTGGAAAATAAAAGTCTTCATTTTTTTTTTTCAACTTACTATTCATCTCCTGAAAATATGCTCTGAAACATAAAATAAATAATGCAATAAAACTCTGATATTATTTTTATTAGAAAAGTTGCTTTTATAAATAAGACTTACTAAGGACACTGTTGTTTTAAGAAAAAAAGTTTTTTCAATGAATAATGAATTTTCTTTTTTTGCTGTGAATATTTTCAGTTTACTGCTGCCACCCTGTTGTAATATTTAGAGACAGGAGACATTTGTATGAGTTTCAAAGGTAGAATGCCATGTCAGTGTGTGCCCTAGACTAAGGGCAATAACTCTTAAGGGGCTATTAATATATTTTCCTAGATTTTTAAGTTTACTGAGTACTTAAAAATTAGATAAAAAATGCGCCAATGTCATTTTCTTCAATTATGTTCTACCATATAAAATCTCAGTAGAATAAAGTCAGATCTGTCAACACAAGATTAGCTGATTTAAGATTAAAATATAGTTAATCTGATTTGAAACAAATATTACTTCAAGTTTAAAATACTGCAGAAATGAATTTTTATGCAAACAGTAACAGTGTTTTTATTTGGCATAAAAAATTGTTTTTTTTTAAATCTTGGTGCATGATGATTTGTATTAAGCTTTTCTAATTTTGATTAGTAAATATAAGTTTCACTTAATGACAATGCAATCATCTAAAAATATGCTCTGAATCATAAAATAAATAATGCAATAAAACTGATATTATTTAATTAGAAAAGCTATAAGTTGCTTTTATAAATAAGATTTATTAAGGACACTTGTTTTAAGAAAAAATTTTTTTCAATGAATTTTTAAAAGAATTGTTTTTATTTTTTAATTTTAATTATATAATAATAATATATAAATCTTTTAAAATTCTACATTACTTTCATCAGATTAAGTAATATTGTTATTAAGATAAAACTATACTTGCTAATCAAACACTGAAAAGATTAATACAAATCATTTTGCACCATGATTTTTAAAAATATTTTTTCATATATATAAAATATTATGTAACATGACATTTTTGAAAGTATGGTTGACCATACACAATATTATCAGAAAATGAGAGCTATGACTATAGTAAATTTAAACAATTCCTAAAATTTGATTAAAGAGAATATTTTTTAACATTTAAAAGATGACTGAGTACTTATAAATTATATAAAAAAGCACTTAAGTCATTTTCTTAAATTATATTTTACAGATAAAATCTCCATAGAACAGCAATCATTGTCATTTATGTAAAACATGGTGATGTCAGTTAAAAACACAGCTACAGTTTCAAAAATACATTTCTGAGTTATTTTAAACTTAAGTAAATAATATTTTTTTAAATCAAATTAATCAGAGTTTCAGAAAAGTATTTTTTGGTAGATGCCTTAATAGAGAATTACTTTGCAATGAATGATGACTGAAAAAGTGTATTAATCAGCTATTTTAGAAAGAAAAATATCGATTCCACTCAATATAATTTCTGTCTGAAATACACCAGAGCATTTTGCTTACTAGAAAGAGTTAAATCTAAAAAGAAAGCTTAAAAAAAAAGTCTTTTTAAATTTAAGTATGGAATATTAATAGCAGTAGCAGTAGATAAAAAAAATAACGTAGAATGGCAGATTAAGTAATGTTATTAAGTGAAAACTATAGTTGCAAATCAAACATTGAAAAAATTAATCTAAATCATTTTGCACTATGATTTTTAAAATATTTTTTATGTATATAAAATATTATTTAATGTGCCATTTTTGAAAGTATGGTTGACTGCATGCAACATTATCAGAAAACAAGCTATCACTATAGGAAATTTATAGAGAATAATTTCCAACATTTTAAAGATGACTGAGTACTTATAAATTATATAAAAAAGGTACCTAAGTCATTTCCTTAAATTATGTTTTTGCAGATAAAATCTCCATAGAATAGCAATCATTATGCAATGACCTGTCATTGCCTCATCAATTATGTAAAGCATAGTGATGTCAGTTAAAAACACAGCTACAGCTATGGACTTGGTCATGTTGCCAGTGACATTTGTCCAAGATAACATCTAAAACAACTTAAAAATCAACAAATATTTTTCACAATCCAGATTTGAATTGTTTCTGAATTGATAATTCCATTTATCAGTAAAAAAACATGTTCTTGTGAAGTTTGTGGATATACATTTTCACAGAAGCAAAATTTGGTCAGCCATATGCATACACACACTGGAGAGAAACCATATTTTTTGAAGTTTGTGGATCTGCATTTTCACACAACTCCAATTTACTGAAACATGCATACACACACTGGAGTGAAACCACATCTGCATTTTTAAGGAAGCCGAATTTAGCGAGACATATGCATATAACACCATATCCTCACCCCACTGGACTTATGCACTCCACGAGACCAGCTGTTAGTCTGCTATGGTCCAGTATTACAGGTTAGACACAAATTTCTGGTTCCCAATGTCAATTTGAAGCCACCCTCCTGCCACATTGTGATTGTTTTTGATCCTGGAGAGTGATCATAGAAATCCGGAAGATCTCTGTTGGTCCACCAGCGAGTTCATCGGGTGAGAATTTTTGATTTTGAAAGGACAAAAGTTTTTTATATATATAAAAGCAAACACAAAAAATAATCTTTGTTGCACAAAGTTGAATGTTTCTTGTATGTGAACAATAACCAAATAAACACAAATACCTCGATTAATTTTGGTAAGAAGAGATGTCTTCATTTTAACCCTATTTGGTCTGTTCTTAGCACAACTACTACAACCTTTGATGTTCCTGTTCCTAGTGGTATTAATAGTAGTAGTAGTAGTAGTAGTAGTAGCAGTACTTTGGTGTTATTGGCATGTTTTGCTTCTTCAGCCTCAGCTTCAGTAACACACAGTGGACGCTTCCTTTTCAATCTCTAACATCTCTCCACTCAGTTTGCATTCGAAGACAGACAAACCAAAAACTCTCTCCCTCCAGTTGGCTCACCTCTTTATAAAGAGAACCACCTCATGTGTCCCAGACTGGTGATGTATCTGTTTTTCTAGTGTGAATGTACTGACATAGTACCAAAGTACAACTTCACTCGGATGAGAATTTAATTTTTTACCAATTGGTTTCACAAGACGCTATTGTTTAAAACCTCACTATTAATTATTCTGCTGCTCTTTGTAAACTACTGAGTTTCTTGTTTTAAAAATAAATTCTAGATCAAAACATCCTTAATTTTAACTTTGATTCTTATAGTGTCAAAATTGATTTCTTTGTTTAAAAGTTCCAAATTATTATTGTTCCAGTAATTTTCTATTAGTAATCTGATATCCTTTGTACACTTATAAAAAGATTGTATTTCGTGTTCTAAATGAACTTTCTGTAACATTTACATTTCAAAGTCTTTACAGCATATTAAAATCTTGGTTATTCGAAAGCACCTCTCTTCACTTGGTGTTTTTTTTTTACAGCATATCCTCCTTTATTATCATTATTATTATTTCAGGGGTGATATTGTTCCTGCCACATACACACTGGAGAGAAACTACTTCCTTGTGAAGTTTGTGGATCTGCATTTTCAGAGAAGTCAGTTATGTACAACCATATGCATATACACACTGGAGAGACACCATATCCTTGTAAATTGTGTGGATCTACATTTTCACAGACTTCTCATTTACTTATACATAACCATATTCATGTGAAGATTATGGTTCTGCATTTTCACAGAATCCAGATTTGGTCAAACGTATGCATACATACACTAAAGAGAAAGCATCTTCTTATGAATTTTGTTGATCTGCATTTTCATTCAATATAATGTCAGTAAAAACATATTTTGTCTTAAAAATAAATTACTTTTTAATATATTTGAATATTTCTATGTTTGAATCTCTGTTGATCTTTACTACAACTTGTTAATTTCTGTACTATTTATGAGGTAATGGCAGATGTTAATCACTTCTATCTTCCTTTCATTCTCTCCAGCCAAATCCTCATTTTATGAATATTTCTCTTAATTATAATTTTAAAATAATTCATCAGATTATGTTATTTAATTTTTGATGATTACATTCCTTGTGTTTCAGTGTCTGATACTGTGCATCTGGAAAAGTAGTTGCCATATTTCTCTATCTTTTGACTAAGATCAAAGTGTAGTATCTGTTCTATCAACTTAATCTGATTCTCTCTCTCCACTTCTATCTTTCCTTCTTTCTTTCATCTTCTAGGCCTTTTCACTAAGATCAAAGTGTAGTATCTTTTCTTATCAGCTTAATCTGATTCTCTCTCTCCAATTATATCTTCCCTTTGTTCTTACCTCCACAGATACAAGATACCTTTGGTTTGAAATGAATTTTTTGAAAATGAAAAGAATCCATCTTGAAGCTTTTTTTAGTCTTAATTTCAAGCTAATAAATTTAATATTTCCAATAAGTAAAATACTTTACTGTATTTCAAAAGTAATTTAAATTGACTGGAAGGAGTTTTTATTTTGAAATTGTTGAAATATTTTATTTTAGTCATCTTTCATTACAATATAATTTCTCACAATATAATATTAAAAAATATTCTAAAAAAAAAAATTATACTTTTCTGAAACTATTTGCTGATTTAATGTTTAATCTGATTTGAAACAAATATTACTTTAAGTAAAGTCTCCAAATGACTCTCCACGGGTTTTTGATTCAGTTTGTCCTTCTTGTTAACCATTTGCCATCTGACAATATAGAACCTAGTCTGTCCTGCTATTTGCTGCTGGTGAGAGAAGAAGAGGATTCATATCTTTCCTAAGGGTATAAGCACGTAAGTGAATGTAATGGATTCAAACTCGACTCTCCGATTCCTCAATCCAAGCCGCCATTCATTATTCCGACGTACCTCCTACATGAAGCATGTCAAAAATGATTTTTTGAACAGAATATTCTCATCATCTCAATAGTGTCTATAAACTGTTAATTAAATCTAATTTTTTAGCAAATCACTGTAGGTACCAATACTAAATGTTTCATAGTGATTGTGTGGATTAATTCCATCAATTAAAATCAGTTGATATAATTGATTATTTTCAGAGTAAAATTTCATAGTAACAGTTTCTAGATACAATGTGATGAGAATATTTTATTCAGTATCCTTATTAATGTTTATAGCGAAGAAAACGGCAACTTACCTTGTCAAGCCAAGACAATGCAATATATATATATTGCGTATATGTATATAATGTGTATATATATATATATATATATACATACACACACACATATATATATTGCGTATGTATATATATACACTCACATATATATGCATATTGCATTTATATATATATATATACACATATATACACACACACACACATATATATAGCGTTTATATATATTATATATGTATGTGTATATACACACATATATTGCATATGTATATATATTTTTATACATATATATATTATGTATGTATATATATATATATATATACACATATATGCATATATATATGTATATATATATATATGCATATATATATATATGTATATATACACATATATGCATATATATATATATGTATATATACACATATGCATATATATATATGTATATATACACATATGCATATATATATATATGTATATATACACATATGCATATATATATATATGTATATATATATACACATATGCATATATATATATATATATATATATATATATGCAATATATATATATACACACATATATATATGCATACACATATATATATATATAGAGAGAGATAGATAGATAGATTTAGTGTGCCAGACAAATCTACATAGGTTTCACCTAAATGGATTGTCAGGCAAATCAAAAAGTTCAGGAGTTTTTCTAAATGAGTATAGTTATCTATATTTGTATGTATATATATATATATATATATATATATATAGCGTATACATATATATATATATATATATACATATACACAGACATATATATTGCGTATGCATATATATATACACACACACATTGCATATGCGTATATATATATATACGCACACACACACACATATATATATATATATATATATCTCCAACTGATGCCAATTCAACCGGGTTTCGATCCCCTGCTAAAGGCAAATCAGACGCCTAGCCACACTGATGATCTGTGATACAGCCGAAACAGTCTGTCTGTGGATGACAATATGTATTGCATATATATCTATATCTATATATATATTGCATATATATATATATATATATATATATATATATATATATATGTGTGTGTGTGTGTGTACAAAATATAAATATATATAATATATTATATATATTATTTATATATTATATGTGCGGTACTTATTAGGAAGCGCTCAATATCAGAGATAGAGCTAACATATTTGGTTTGATTGATATGAGTTTTTTATCGTAGGTTTCACCCTTTTGCAATTGTCAGCCAAACCTGTCTGACGATCGAAAAAGCATGTAATCCAAGGTCACTAACTCACATCAATCCAACCAAATATATATTGCATATTAGGGAAGAAAAATGAGCGTACTCAACCATTAGCTTGAGGTGGAATGGTTGATTCCTGTCTCTATTGGAATGATTGCAAAATACTTTCCTCTCGCCATGGCATGGATTGAACTCAAAATTAGTGTTACCAAATTCAAAAACCAACAATTTGACAGGTTATTGTTCCAAACTTTGAGCTTTAGAACTTAAGGCTTGACAGCATCCATCCCCACTCAACATTCTGACTCCACTTGAGCCTATTCTGAAGAATGATAGAAAGTCTTACCTCTGTAATCTTTGAAAATTAGGTTAAGTAATAATTTTGAAATTATAGCATCCGACTACCACTTTCTTATCAATGTTGAATTTTGTACAATTTCAGAGAGCCTACTCAGCATAATAAATATTTTCAGGAAATATCAGCTTATAATTGGTCAATAAACACACAAGCGGGCATTGCAATCCACTCATGTACAAATATTTTTCCAGTGTGTGACCAAGTTTTCCCGCCATTTTCTGTTAGCCTGTCATGTGATTACATTAATTATAAATAGCAGACATGAGCTTACTTTCTCTCTCTCTCTCTCATTTCTTGATTTGCCTAAGATGATATAACCTTGAAGGATTCTCGTCTGGACCGCAAGCAGTCAGACGTTAAAAGCATATTCACACATGCATGTATGTACAAAATTTTCCAAAATACATTGCAAACATAAAAAGCATTTCCAAACAAGCAAGAACGTTTCTCTTTGAAATATTCTTCTAAAGCTACAGTTTATTCAGCATTTTTCAGCTTTATAATTAAAATATTGTGAGTTCAAATAAAAGTATTCACAGTCTAAGGGACATAACACCCACAGATCTTTCACTTCTACGCATGTACATCATGACACAAAAATAAATACAAATGTTATTGTTTTAAAACCAATTTGTTTCTTCTTGTATTTCATGTTTTGTGGTGTTTTATGTTAAATCTAAATTGTATGGTCATGTTATTCATGCAGCCGTAAACAGACATCTACAAATCGTCCATTCATCTCAACATACAAAATAAATAGTGCTTGCTCGGTTCGCCATCTTTGAGTCCTTGAGACTGTTTATTTTAAGTTCACCAGCTGAGACCATGTAAACAAAAGGAACATTTTTCCTAACTTTTGAGCTTTATAATTCATTCAACTTTTGTGAGCTCAGATAAAAATATTTCAATCTTATCAATTCAGTCAAAGGGACAGAACACCAAAACACATACACATGTACACACTAAAATAAATATAAATGTTGATGTTATAAAACCGTTTTTATTCCTTCTCGTGTTTCATATTTTGTGATATTTGACATTAAATAAATCGTGTGGTCATGTTAATAACAAACATCTACAAATCATCCATTTGTATTAACAATACTACAACAGAAAACTTAAAAAAAACATAAACAAATCTTGTAAAAAAATCATTCTACATCAAAAATAATATTTTTATTAATTAAGAATGTTGATTATTTTCATATTTTCTTAAATACCATTTTTTTTTATTCTGGGGTGCATTTCACCAGATTCTTTCATCTGTAAAAGTGGATATATTGTTGATGATTGCTGACACTTTCTTTCTTTTACTAAATCTTAGTTGTTCCATCTTTAAAAATCCACATGCTAATACAGTCATCAACAATATATCCACTTGTACGGATGTAAGAATCTGGTGAAATGCATCATATAAGAAAATATGAGAATAATTAATGTAAATCATGATCACAATTTATATTTGACACCTCGCTAGTGATCATATATTTCTAATCTCAATGAATAGAGTTGCTAGTCATTTAAGCCCAATACAAATTTGCTCTTAAGAAATTCTTTTTATTTTAAAAATATTTTAATTAGATAAAGTTTTTCAGATATTTATGCAATTCTGAATACATTAAAATCATCCTTCTACCACAATACGACATTAAAAAAAAAAAAAACATCCATACCATGATCACCAAAATTATGCATTCTTCTTGCGATCCTAAACTAATGTATTCCTTGGTATGATGATAAATTAAATCCAGCAAGACCTCTGATCAGGTGGTTTCAAAGAACATGGTACCATCTCTTAACTGTTGTTGTTCCCAGGCCAACCTGACTGAGAGTGGTAGCAGCTATTTGTCTCCAGCTATGTGGGCAGATACTAACCCCCCCCAAAACAAGAACAAACACTGCAAATGGATGAAAAATACATTTTATAGTAAAAAACACCAGCAATACATTTTTACATAAAAGAAATTATATAACAATACCTACTTATAGTAGAATTACCAAGATTACATTTTATAGAAAATGACCAACAATATATTTTATCTGGAGTTGAAAGTATACAACTGCAGTCAAAATATTTAAATTGTATAACCTATAGAGGTTGATATGCAGCTAAATAAAATCAATCAATCAATATAAAACAATGCCCCATATTTTCAAGTCCTCGAAGAAAGATTCTCCTTCAACCATGATCATGATCTTCACCTATTGCTTGAAGAATGCAACTGATGATGGAAGAAAGAAACAATGCACCGTGACCTTAAAACAATAGTGTCCTTAATAAATCTTATTTATAAAAGCAATTAAAAGTTTTTAAAAGCTTTTCTGATTAAATAAATTAATGATTAAATAATGTCATAATTTTATTGCATTTTTTATTTCATAATTTAGGAGCAGAAAAAATGGTTTCCTTTTCTTTCAAGAAAAACCAAATGAAGCAAAGTTAAACATATATATATAGCAACAACCTGAATCAGCAGGCAGTTTAGGTTTAATGCTCCAAAGATTTAACAGGATTAAAAACATTGTCCTATGAATTAAAAATAAGACCTAGACAGTGGTCAACATAATAATTATGATTAGTGTTTTAGTGCCTTGTTTTCAGGTGAAAAGCACACTGATTTAAAAATTCTTGCAAAAATCAAACAATGTTGGATTTTATTGAAACTTTCAGGACTTATTTGCAAATGAAGGAAATTATTTTAGAAATGTTTCTTTAGAAAATCTTGGCATATATATTGAGAAATTAAATTTTGCGTCAATACTTATATTTGTTAAAAAAAGAATTTGGAGAATTTAGATCATCCATTTTTTTGTAAAACAGAAACAGTATTTAAAGAAAATACTCCCCAAATTGTCAAAAAAAAAAAAAAAAAAAAAAAAAAATGCAATAAAATTAAGACATTATTTAATCAGAAAAGCTATTAATTTCTTTTACGAATAAAATATATTATAGACACTATTGTTTTAAGAAAACCTTTTGATGAATAATGAATTTTTACGAGTATAGTTTCCATTTTTAAATAAATTCAGAATAATTCATAAAGTTTCAAATCTTTTAAATTTCTGTATTCCTTTTTTTCCAGTGTATGTATGCTTATGACTGCTCAAATCTGACATCTGTGAATATGCAGAGCCATATACTTAACAAGAATGTGGTTTCTCTCCAGTGTGTGTATGCATATGTGCCACTAACATATACTTCCGGGAAAATGCAGCTCCACAAATTTTACAAGTATGTGGTTTCTCTCCAGTGTGTGTACCCATATGCCTCACTAAATTCGACTTCTCTGTAAATGCAGATCCACAAACTTCACAAGAATATGGTTTCTCTCCAGTATGTATACGCATGTGTTTGACCAAACTTGGCTTTTCTGAAAATGCAGATCCACAAACTTCACAAGAATGTGGTTTCTCTCCAGTGTGTGTATGCATATGTTTCACCAAATTAAACTTCTGTGTAAATGCAGATCCACAAATTTCACAAGAATATGGTTTCTCTCCAGTGTGTGTACGCATATGTGTCACTAAATCATACTTCCGGGAAAATGCAGATCCACAAACTTCACAAGAATGTGGTTTCTCTCCAGTGTGTGTATACATGTGTTTGACCAAATTCTGCTTATGTAAAAATGCAAATCCACAAACTTGACAAGTATGGGGTTTCTCTCCAGTGTGTGTACCCATATGTCTCACTAAATTCGACTTCTGTGTAAATGCAGATCCACAAATTTCACAAGAATATGGTTTCTCTCCAGTGTGTGTATGCATATGTGCCACTAAAACGCACTTCCGGGAAAATGCTGACCCACAAACTTCACAAGAATATTTCTTTTTTGTAATATATGTTTCCATTTGGCCTTTTCTGTCCAACTTCACATCAGTTTAGCAGATGTTATATAAATATGGCCTATGTTTACTTTTGATTCATACATAACACTAAATATATTTTTTGTATAAAGATAAATCTCACATTTCAAAGTATATCACTTCTTGCTAGGTGAATTTCATTGTCAAGTTTTTGACAATGTAGATCATGTCTTTTTATTCAGTGAAGACCACTGTGGATTGTGTACAGCCACAATATCTGTGAAGAAAAAAGCACAAACCTTATATTAATAGGAGCAGTGAAGAAAAAATGAAAGCAGTCTATATTTTGACAGATAAATGGAATTATTATCAATTCAGAAATAATTCAAAATTAGCTCTGGATTGTAAAATACAAACCCCTATAATACTAAGATCGTATTTAATTAGAAAAGATTTTAACAGCTCTTATGAATATTATATATTAAAGAAAAATAAATGAAACAATACAAATCTAAATCTGGAAATTCTTGCAAAAATCAAATAATTGTCAGATTTTAATTAAATTCTAAGAACTTATTCACAATAAATAAAATTATTCTTGTTTTTTTGTTTTTGCAAATCCTGATAGAAATATTTTTTTTACTCGTGTTATACCACCTCACTTAATTAATTTCATGAAATTTCAAGAAATTAAAGTGTATTTCCAAACGTTTTTAAAGAATTAAAAGTAGGACTCCTTAGAGAATGTAAAACATTCAATTTTCTTTTTCAAACTTTCTCTTGTTTTCTGAAAATCTGCTCCAAATGGTAAACTAAAAAATGTAATAAAACTGCGACATTATTTAATTAGAAAAGCTTTTAATTTCTTTTGTAAATGAGTTGTATTTAGGACGTTATTATGTTAGGAAAATTTTTTTCCGATAACTACTGAATTTTAAAAAAATTTCAATTATAGCAATCTAGCATAATTTAAAAATGGTTGAAAAAATATTCCACACCATATTTCTTTTAGGTGATATTGTAATTAAGTAGAAACTACATTTATGAATCAAAAATTGAAAAGCTTAAATAAGTTGTTTTTTACCAATATTTTTAAAATAATTATGGTAGTCTAGATGTAACATTATTGTAACATTCTTATGAAAACATCATTAAATAAAATACTGTAACATTTCATAAATTATTGAGCTACCTCTATCATGGTATTTTATCTCAGTTATTAAATTTTAAAATTAATCTAAAAAATTTTTTATAGAACTTAAATTTTATTATTTTCTCCTAAAGCATCTTCAAGTGTAGCTAAAAGTCAATAACATATTAGATAATTGCTGAAAATATGGTAATTTGTAAAAATCGCTAGATAGTTAAAAACAGAAAAAAATGAATTCACTTATATTTTATGCTATAAGTAATATTTATTTCAAATCAGATAAATTTAACTTTAAATTTTCTAATTTCATTCACATAACATGTCATAAATATATGTTTTATTATTGGAAGATTTTCAAAATGATAATTTTGTTTACAAATTACTTAAAATTAAGAAAATGGCCGCTTTAAGAAATTTTTAAATTGGATAAAAGTTGCAATTTCGATCTATATAATTTCTCTTGAAATACAAAGAATGTTTTACTTACTGGAAATAGTAATTTAATCATTTAGCTTTCAATTAAAGCTAAAAAGAAATCTTTAAGAATCGTTTTTCATTTATAGAAATTCATTTTAATGTTAGGTATCCAAAAACTTACCGAATTAGTGGGTTTGGTTTGGTTTTACACCATATCAACCCTTATGGGTTATTTTATGTGGACAAACTTTTATTGCTGGTAATATGCTTTTCTTCAAAACTCCGGAATATTTTTCCTTGAAGGAATCTATAGCTGGTCATACTTTTTTCAAAGAATGTATAACTGTATTGCTGGTATTTTTGTTTTAAAGTATTGCTGAAATAATTTTTCCTTCAAAATTTGTTGCTGGTAATAATAATTTTATTACAAAGTATTTCTGTTGTTAAAACCTATTTTTACACAAGTTTGGGTGTTAACTATTTGCCCAATAGCTGGGACCCTCACAGGTGTTACCACCCTGGGTTAGGGTGGACCTGGGAACACCAGCAATTAAGAGGTGGTTCCACACTCCTCAAAACCTCCTTGCTGTTGAACGTAGTTTATCGTTATTACCGTTTAGGAGTTATGGACAATGTAATTTTGACTTCTTTCATGTTGTGTCAACAGAACAGATATTATTACTGGCTTTGTTTACATACGTTTGCCTTGGGTACTGACGTGGTGCAGAAGCTTATCTTGTCTTAAAAATAGTTTTTATTTGAAATACACCAGAATATTTTAATTACTGGAAATAGTAAATTTAATCATTTAACTTCCAATTAAAGCTGCAATGTAATCTTCAAGAACGCTTTTTCATTTCTAAAATTCATTTTAAACCTTTGGTATCAAAAATTCAGTGGAGTTACCTACTAAAACTCAAAAAATATTACATAATTGCTGAAAATAATCATTTCAAATATAAATTCATTCATTTGTGCATAAGTCTGGAAAGTTTTATTAAAATAGAAACCTCCACTATTTTCGCAGAAACACACACCATAGCCTAATGAAAAAAGGCCAAAAGTCAATAAAAACAAAATTTTGTCATCAAAATGTTTATGTTATTAATTAAGACCAAAGTATTTTTAATTATTTTGCAATTTTTTAATCTTGTCTAGCAAGTTGGAAATTTTGCTTAAATATCTTTTGCTTACATCAGCAGCTGAACCAAAGATAAAAGTTTTTTTTTTTTTGCACTTCTTCTGGTGAAACAGACATTAATTTGAAATTCTTGCAAAAATCAAATAATTGTGGTATTTTAATGAAACTTTCAGGAAATATTCAGAAATGAATTAAATTATTTTGGAAATTTTTGTTTAGAAAGTAATGATAAAAAATAACTTTTATTTTTATGTATGTAACCACCCTCTTACTTAATTTCATAAAATTTCAAGAAATTCAATTTTTAGAGCAGGGATTTTTTTATTAATTAAAAGCAGGACTCTTTGGAGAAAGTAAATCAATAATTTTTTTTGTAAAACAGCATTTTCACTGAAAATCTGCACTGAATTGTAAAATAAAAAATGCTATAAAACTATGACATTATTTAATTAGAAAAGCTTTTAATTGCTTTGATAAATAAGATTTATTAAGGACACTACTGTCTTACAAAGAAATTTTTTGATGAATAATTAATTTTTAAAAGGATTGTTTTCATTTTTAAAAATTTTAATTAAATAATTTTAAATATTTAAAAATTGTTTAAAATTCTTCATTGCTTTTAAGGTTACGATTTGGTGATATCATTCAGTGAAAAGTACATTTATCAATCAAAAATTGAAAAGCTCATAACAGTCGTTTGAGTTAATATATTTTTAAGAGAATTTTTAAGAAAAATCCTTAAGTTATAAAATATTTACAATTTCTATGCTAAGCCATACATGATATAATCCTTAAAATGTCATGTGACTTAAGTTTCATTTGATGCACTGCAATTCTTTCCTTTCTTTATTCAGTTCTTTTTCATCATTAACGTCTTTGCAAATTATCCCTTCAAAAAAAACTAATATATTAAATATTATGCAATGTAAATAAAAGAAAAAAAATTTCAAAAGTGATAGAAAGGAATAAAAAAATTTTAAAAATAATAAAAAAATATTTGGTCTTTCCTTTTTTAATAACAAACTTTTTCATGAATATATAATCCAGTGTTCTTATAGATATTTTTATTTTTACAAAATAGTGCTCAATGTAAATTTAAAGAGCATTAATATTATAAATTAATTGAATGAATTTAATATGAAAAGCTAGAAGATGTAAGCCATTGAATGACCCATGTCCTTTGTACTTACATGAGAAACAAGAAATTACTAGGTTTATATAAAAAATAAAAGTTTACTAAATCAGTGAAATCAATTAGCTATTTTGGCGTCATTGTCATAAAATTTACTAAAATAATATTTAAATAAAAAAAAATTGTTACCTGATTATATATATACTTATAGTTGTTGTGAAAATAACTCTACATAGTGTAAGTGATTCTAATACATTTACTTGTTCTTAAAAGAAATATAGTATATTAAAAATTAAAAGTGAAAATATTTTTCAAATTGAAGTTAAATAAAACCTATTCTAACCTGAACACCCCCCGAAAAAATCTTTAAATATACAAATAGAAAAAATGCCATAAGAATTTTTGCCGTTAACAATAGAGATTTTTAAAAAATCCAGACGCCATGCATTTAAAGGATATGAAATTTCATTGAAGAATATATCCCTAACCCCTACCAAAATGTAACTAATAATGGATACATCAAAATACAGACATAATGAACACACAAACACCCCTGTCTAGTGGAAGTGAATTTATCTGTAACCTTGGAAACATGAATTATGATTTTAGCTGTGTCTTTAAATTAATTTTAGCAATTTTAAAAGTTACTCCAAAATTCGCTTGAGGATGAAATGGAACTAATGTCTTTAATTTAATTACAAAACTAAATTCGGATCTTCCATTTTTGAAACATGGTTAGAACTGTGTATCGGAAAAACCATATTTTAAATCAATTAATTTATAATATATATATATATATATATTAACAGTTAATATATTTAATCCTTGAAAATGGCTAAATGTATACTCAAAAGCACGCGGATAAACAGGACATTTGAACAGTTTTTTTATATAATTTATTATCTGAAAAGAAAAAAATTATTAAATTGCTTGAGAAATTGTATAAAAAATTTAATTATAGCACCTAGTCTGTCGTATTTACTGAAATGTGCATCAAAGAAGGACTGTTGCCTAAATACACAAATTTATAAATATTGCACAGCTATATATATATATATATTTATCTATGCACGGAAGAACTGTTTAAAACATTTATAACAGACTAATAACTTATTTTCATTCAGAGAACTTTGATAGACGAAGAGAGACAACTCTCGCCTTACTCGTTGCTTGCTTTTCGTATATATTCTTTTATACTATGTTTTTTTTTTTTTTGCTGAATATAATTTGTAGATGTTGATACGTTTGCCTTATCCCTTTCTTCACATCAATTTCGGTTCCTAAACAAATTAAATAAATGTGGTAAAAGGCCACCACAAAGTAAATTGGCCAAAATTTGTGCTTTCCACGACTCATGTGTCCCGCAGTCATTATGGCAGTAATGGCGGACGAATGACCAACAAGATGTCCGAATTATTCTTGTCGTTAACTCCAAAACGGTGTTTTTTTTTTTGTTTTTTTTTATAATTGTTAATTCTAGTTCAGCTTGTACATTTACACGGAATTATGACAATTTGAAAAAATTTTAAGAGATATTTAGCACGGACGTTAAAAAGCAAATTTACCGTAATTTTTTTTATGTGTTAATTTTTAATTTTCCTTTTATTTTTATATTGTTTTGTTTCCGTCCCTGGAATTAATTTATCAAAGTAAAAAAAAAATAGAAATAAAATAATGAATAATTACAGTATGTATCTCACTGAAAAGCAATAAATTAATTATAATAATTATATTTAAAAATTTTAAATAAAATATTTATTGAAATAGGTCGTTAAAAAAAAAAAAAAAAAAAAACTTTTGAAAATGTAATGATAGCAGAGGTGGTGCCTAACCGATTTTTTAAAAAAGTATTTTTACCATGATTTTCTTAAAAAACATGTCTGAAATAATTAAATTCATTCATTTGCGAATAAGTTCTGAGAGTTTCATTAAAATCCGAGAATTATTTGATTTTTGCAAGAAAAAAAAAAAAAAAAAAATACTAGAAAAACATGGTCTGTTAAACGGTGCCACACACACAAAAAAAGATTTTCAGCCAAAATTTTCAACTTGTTTGAAATCTTTCCTCTTAATAATAAAATAAAAATTGTTTTTAAGTTTCTTTACGGCCTTTTTCATCATGGTCAACTGTTTTTTCGGCGAAGTATTAGAGATAGAATATTAGGGACACCTTTTTATGTCCAGCAGTCAATCATTTCTTGACAATAAATAAAGAATAACATTTTTATTCAAACAGAGAAAGAAAAAAAAAGGACAAAAAATCTCGCCAACAGAATTTATTAACCAGAATATTTTTTCCTGGATTAGCTTATTTTCTTTATCAAATGACAGATATAATTCATGTAACTAAACAAAGTAATTAAATACTTACCGCTTTCTTTCGCTTTATGATTTGATTTTCTTAAGACAATGCAGAATTTGAGAAAAATGGAAAAACTAGACAATTTTAAATAAACTAAAAATATTTTCCAGTTAATTTCTTGTACAAAATGGCCGTCGTTTTCGATTGATTAAAAAAATAAGAAGGGAGATAATCAGGCAAAATAAAAAGGGAGATAATTCATACAATATAGGACAAAAAATCTGATATTTGCTGTAGCCTTCTTCTTGCCTCAATCCAAACCTTATCTTATCCCACGTTGTGTTTGATTTTGATCATAAAACATTTCGAATTGTTGACAGAGAAATCATTTTATTTGTTTGGTCAACGCAGAATGAAGTCACAAGTTAAAAAAAAAAATAATTTAATTATATGCTCAATTTTGGGTACATTCCTTTTTCTGCGAGGAGTGGTAGCTGGATATCAACTCATTTCTGGCTTCTTGCTTTCCACTTTACTTGAAGGTGATTTTTTAAGAAGGGTTTATTATTGCCCCCCCTGGAGGTGGGGCGATATCAAACCACGGCCCGAGCTCCCCTGTATTGTAAATGATGCGGTCACAAGAGGCCCGCTAACGTTTTTCGTATTAAAGACGTTAAATCTGACAAGGTGAAACAAAATGGACAACAGAACGAGGATATGTATGTTTAATGGATGTCAGTTATCAGTTATCTCCTGTTAATTTCCCTCTGAAACTTCTGTACACCTAAAGGACATATGGCACAGTGAATTAATGCGTTAGTTAGATCCAGTGACTAGATCCAAAGAGTGTGTATTCAACACCTGGCTAAGGCGGAGAGTGGATTTAACAGGAGATAACTGATATCCATTAAACATGGCACGTGGAATTAGAACAGTCTACCCCAGTGAGCGAAATCAAGGGTTTAGTTCGACATTCCAACCACATGAAGCAGGCCGGAGCGTACAACGGCCGAAACGTTGTAATAAATAGTGTATCATCTGAAGGATATGTTTATGTGCAGCTATACTTTCTTCTCATTACTTTTGACTTCTTATTACCTGGGTTGTGTGTTGTCTATGATGATTGCGCTGTCTATTGACCAGGTGTTATGTTCTGAAAACTATTTCTGTTCCTTCTCGTATTTCATGTTTTATAGTATTTTCTGTTAAATATAAATTGTATGGTCATGTTATTCACACAACCGTAAACAAATATCTACAAATCGTCTATTCATATTATAGAGGACCCAGGTAGCATGCGGTGCTGGCCTACGAAAAGGTGGCCTTGTGCCAGACACTACTTACGACTACCGAATCCACTAACAAAGTAAAAATAATAGATGTGTGATCTCTAGTGAGGAAAAAGGGTCGTAAACTCTACGTTTTCTAGTAGAAAAACGGAGGTAAGTTTAAACAAGTTGCTCGAAGAAAAGTTATAATCACACGACATGTTGAAGTTTTGATTAGTTAAGACATTCCGGCCCGCGTATGGATCAGGGGCACGGAATAAATGAATCGACCTTCTAGCTTTGAAATCAGGCAGCGACTAACTTGAAAAACGCCGTTCGTCAGAGAATGCGCGGGAAAACTTCAAATTCCGTTCTAGCTGGAATCAGGAGCAGCTAGCAACGTCACGTCGGCAACAAACAGGCTGGTTTACTACTATGTCTAGCCGAATGTGACAGGAAGGGATTGAATCCGCGTACGCACGTAAAAATGGGTGGAATCCCTGCACGATTCCACAATATCAACATACTACTACAAAATAAATAGTGCTTGCTCAGTTCGCCATCTTTGATTCCTTGAGGCTGTTTAATTTAAGTTCACCAGCCGAGTCTATGTAAACAAAAGGAACATTTTTTCTTTATAACTTTTGAGCTTTATAATTCATTCAACTTTTGTGAGCTCAGACACGTCCAGTTCGAAACCAGACCAGCCGACCAGCAGCGATCATCTGCAATGACCAACCAACCTTCCCCGTATACAATCGGTTGTAATTACTACTGGAGGTTTCGATACCGACCTCAGCCAGCAATGCCTGCACTGCAACGTCCAACCTTCGACACGACCTGAGTGCCCGTAATCTCTTTCGGAACGTCTGCAACTCGACACCGACGGTCGACACGACCGGAACGTACGCACCTCAACATCCCGTCGTCGACCTTAACGTCCAACTGTCGACACGACCGGAAGGTCTACAACTAGGCTCCAACCGTCGACACGACCAGTCCGACCTTCATTACCAGACCAATATACCCAACGGCCTCTTCTTTATAAATAAACTATTAATCTTATATCTGTTGTCCATTTTGTTTCACCTTGTCAGATTTTACTCTTTAATACGAAAAACGTTAGCGGGCCTCTTGTGACCTCATCATTTACGATACGGGGGCGCTCGGGCCGTGGTTTGATATCGCCCCCCACCTCCAGGGTGTCCGCTTAAAAACCCTTTTTAACTTCCATTATCTTAAAGTTAACTGGAAAGCAAGAAGCCAGAAATAAGTTGATATCCTTCTACCACTCCTCACAGAAAAAGGAATCTCCCTAGAATTGAGCATATAATTAAATTATTTTTTTTTTATTAACTTGTGACTTCACTCTGCGTGGACCAAACAAATAGAATGATTTCTCTGTCAACAATTCGAAATGATTTATGATCAAAATCAAACACAACGTGCGATAAGATAAGGCTTGGATTGAAGCAATCAAATCGATCAATCATGGACCGGGAAAGAAGGAAGCTACAGCAAATATGAGATAATTATTTAGTTTTAATTAAACTTTCAGGACTTATTCAGAAATGAATTAAATTATATAGCAATATTTTTTGTTCCTATTTTGTATGAATTATCTCCCTTTTTATTTTTGCATGAATTGTCTCCCTTTACATTTTTGCATCACTCGAAAACGACGGCCATTTTGTACGATGTCAAGAAATTAACTGGAAAACATTTTAATTCATTTTTCTCAAATTCTGCATTCTCTAAAGAAAATCAAATCATAAAGCGAAAGAAAGCGGTAAGTATTTAATTGTTTTGTTTACTTACATGAATTATATCTGTCATTTGATAAAGGAAATTAGCTAATCCAGGAAAAATATTCTGGTTAATTAATTTCTGTTGGGGAAATTTTTTATCCTTTTTTTTTCTTTCTCTATTTAAATAAAAATGTTATTCTTTATTTATTGTCAAGAATTGATTGACTGCTGGCCATAAACCGGTGTTACCCCAATTATAGTCCCTAATATTTATCTCCAATACTTCGCCTAAAAACAATATACCATGATGAAAAAGGCCGTAAACTTAATAAAAACAATTTTTATTTTATTTAAGAGGAAAGATCAAAAAGGAATTTTTCGATGATTTTATTAAATTTTTTTTATTATTTCAAACAAGATGAAAATTTTGGCTGAAAATCTTTTTGTGTGTGTGTGTGTGTCAGCGTTTAACAGATCATTTTTTTTTTTTTTTCGATGAAAAACTTAATTTCGAAATTCTTGCAAAATCAAATAATTCTCGGATTTTAATGAAACTCTCAGGACTTATTCACAAATGAATGAATTTATTTTACACATATGTTTTTTTTAAGAAAGTCATGGTAAAAATACATTTTCTTTTTCTTTTTTTTAACTTTTCCCATCATTGCATTTTCAAAAGTTTTTTTTTTTTTTTTTTAACGACCTATTTCAATAAATATTTTATTTAAAATTTTAAATATAATTTGAGATACATACTGTAATTATTCATTATTTTATTTTTATTTTTTTTACTTTAAATTAATTCCAGGGACGAAAAAACAAAACAATAAAAAAAAATAAGGAAAATTAAAAATTAGCACATAAAAAAATTACGGTAAGTTTGCTTTTTAACGTCCGTGCTAAATATCTCTTAAAATTTTTTCAAATTGTCATAATTCCGTGTAAATGTACAAGCTGAACTAGAATTAACAATTATAAAAAACAACACCGTTTTGGAGTTAACGACAAGAAAAATTCGGACTTCTTGTTGGTCATTCGTCCACCATTACTGCCATAATGTTTAGTTTATTTTACTGCGGGACACATGAGTCGTCGAAAGCACAAATGTTGAGCAATTAACTTTGTGGTGGCCTTTTACCACATTTATTTAATTTGTTTAGGAACCGAAACTGATGTGAAGAAAGAGACAAGGCAAACGTATCAATATAAACAAATTGTATTCAGCAAAAAGAAACATACAATAAAAGAATGTATACAAAAAGCAAGCAACGAGTAAGGCGAGAGTTGTCTCTCTTCGTCTATCAAAGTTCTCTGAATGAAAATGAAAGAGTTATTAGTCTGTTATAAATGTTTTAAACAGTCCCTCCTTGCACAGATAAATATATATACATATAGCTGTGCAATATATATATAAATTTGTGTATTTAGGCAACAATCCTTCTTTGATGCACATTTCAGTGAATACGACAGACTAGAGGCTATAATTAAATTTTTTATACAATTTCTCATGCAATCTAATAATTTTTATCTTTTCAGATAATAAATTATATAAAAAAACTGTCCAAATGTTCTGTTTATCCGAGTGCTTTCGACTATACATTTAGCCATTTTCAAGGATTAAATATATTAACTGTTAAATAATATAATTGATTTAAAATATGGTTTTTCCGCTACACAGTTCTAACCATGTTTCACAAATGGAAGATCCGAATTTAATTTTGTAACTAAATTAAAGACATTAGTTCCATTTCATCCTCAAGCGAATTTTGGAGTAACTTTTAAAATTGCTAAAATTAATTTAAAGACACAGCTAAAATCATAATTCACGTTTCCAAGGTTACAGATAAATTCACTTCCATGAGACAGGGGTGTTTGCGTGTTCATTATGTCTGTATTTTGATGTATCCATTATTAGTTAAGTTTTGGTAGGGGGTAGGGATGTATTCTTCAATGAAATCTGACATCCGTTAAATGCATGGCGTCTGGATTTTTAAAAAAATTTTATTGTTAACGGCAAAAATTCTTACGGCATTTTTTCTATTTGTATATTTAAAGATTTTGGGGGGGAGGTGTTCAGGTTAGAATACGTTTTATTTAACTTCAATTTGAAAAATATTTTCACTTTTAATTTTTAATATACTATATTTCTTTTAAGAACAAGTAAATGCATTGTAATCCCTTACAGTATGTAGAGTTATTTTCACATCAACTATAAGTATGTATATTATTAGGTAACATTTTTTTTTTTTTTATTTAAATATTATTTAAGTAAATTTTATGACAATGACGCCAAAAATAGCTAATTGATTTCACTGATTTAGTAAACTTTTATTTTTTATATAAACCTAGTAATATCTTGTTTCTCATGTAAGTACAAAGGACATGGGTCATTCAATGGCTTTCATCTTCTAGCTTTTCATATTAAATTCATTCAATTAATTTATAATATTAATTTTTGTAAATTTACATTGAGCACTATTTTGTAAAATAAAAATATCTATAAGAACACCGGATTATATATATATATATATATATATATATATATATATATATATATATATATATATATAGTGTTCCAGATGACTGGAAAATGTTGTCATGGTCATTTTTTTTACAAAAGGCTCCAAACTCAGTAAAAAACAAAGCAATCCAGCAGAACTCCACAAAGAAGCTTGCCAACAACAGACATATGCCACAATGATATTCACAGTCATCCCTGGCCCCACTTGCCCCCTTGGATTATAATATTGTTAGTTTCGGAAGATTTATTTTACTAATTAACTTGGAAAACCAAGTTTTTTTTGGGTTTTTTTTAATGACTGATATCTTCGGATTTCTTGTTTGTATGTTCAATAATTAAAAAGCCACAGAGCATGATGAAAAAAAAAGCCCCAAACTTAATTCAAAAAAAGGTTTATTGTGAAAAAGTTTGTTATTAAAAAAGGAAAGACCAAATATTTTTTTATTATTTTTAAAATTTTTTTATTCCCTTCTATCAATTTTGAAATTTTTGTTTTTTTTATTTACATCGCATAATATTTAATATATTAGTTTTTTTTTGAAGGGATAATTTGCAAAGGCGTTAATGATGAAAAAGAACTGAATAAAGAAAGGAAAGAATTGCAGTCCATCAAATGAAACTTAAGTCACATGACATTTTAAGGATTATATCAAGTATGGCTTAGCATAGATAGAAATTGCAAATGTTTTATAACCTAAAAATTTTTCTTAAAAATTCTCATAAAAATGTATTAACTCAAACGACTGTTATGAGCTTTTCAATTTTTGATTGATAAATGTACTTTTCACTTAATGATATCACCAAATCATAACCTTAAAAGCAATGAAGAATTTTAAACAATTTTTAAATATTTAAAATTATTTAATTAAAATTATTAAAAATGAAAACAATCCTTGTAAAAATTAATTATTCATCAAAAAATTTCTTTGTATGACAGTAGATAATAAATCTTATTTATCAAAGCAATTAAAAGCTTTTCTAATTAAATAATGTCATAGTTTTATAGCATTTTTTATTTTACAATTCAGTGCAGATTTTCAGTGAAAATGCTGTTTTACAAAAAAAATTATTGATTTACTTTCTCCAAAGAGTCCTGCTTTTAATTAATAAAAAAATCCCTGCTCTAAAAATTGAATTTCTCGAAATTTTATGAAATTAAGTAAGAGGGTGGTTACATACATAAAAATAAGTTATTTTTTATTATTTTCTAAACAAAAATTTCCAAAATAATTTAATTCATTTCTGAATATTTCCTGAAAGTTTCATTAAAATACCACAATTATTTGATTTTTGCAAGAATTTCAAATTAATGTCTGTTTCACCAGAAGAAGTGCAAAAAAAAAAAAACTTTTATCTTTGGTTCAGCTGCTGATGTAAGCAAAAGATATTTAAGCAAAATTTCCAACTTGCTAGACAAGATTAAAAAAATTGGCAAAATAATTAAAAAATACTTTGGTCTTAATAATAACATAAACATTTTGATGACAAAATTTTGTTTTTATTGACTTTTGGCCTTTTTTCATTAGGCTATGGTGTGTGTTTCTGCGAAAATAGTGGAGGTTTCTATTTTAATAAAACTTTCCAGACTTATGCACAAATGAATGAATTTATATTTGAAATGATTATTTTCAGCAATTATGTAATATTTTTTGAGTTTTAGTAGGTAACTCCACTGAATTTTTGATACCAAAAGGTTTAAAATGAATTTTAGAAATGAAAAAGCGTTCTTGAAGATTACATTGCAGCTTTAATTGGAAGTTAAATGATTAAATTTACTATTTCCAGTAATTAAAATATTCTGGTGTATTTCAAATAAAACTATTTTTAAGACAAGATAAGCTTCTGCACCACGTCAGTACCCAAAAATAACGTTATGTAAACAAAGCCAGTAATAATATCTGTTCTGTTGACACAACATGAAAGAAGTCAAACTTACATTGTCCATAACTCCTAAACGGTAATAACGATAAACTACGTTCAACAGCAAGGAGGTTTTGAGGAGTGTGGAACCACCTCTTAATTGCTGGTGTTCCCAGGTCCACCCTAACCCAGGGTGGTAACACGTGTTAGGGTCCCAGCTATTGGGCAAATAGTTAACACCCAAACTTGTGTAAAAATAGGTTTTAACAACAGAAATACTTTGTAATAAAATTATTATTACCAGCAACAAATTTTGAAGGAAAAATTATTTCAGCAATACTTTAAAACAAAAATACCAGCAATACAGTTATACATTCTTTGAAAAAAGTATGACCAGCTATAGATTCCTTCAAGGAAAAATATTCCCGGAGTTTTGAAGAAAAGCATATTACCAGCAATAAAAGTTTGTCAACATAAAATAACCCATTGAGGTTGATATGGTGTAAAACCAAACCAAACCCACTAATTCGGTAAGTTTTGGATACCTAACATTAAAAATGAATTTCTATAAATGAAAAACGATTCTTAAAGATTTCTTTTTAGCTTTAATTGAAAGCTAAATGATTAAATTTACTATTTCCAGTAAGTAAAACATTCTTGTGTATTTCAAAGAGAAATTATATAGATCGAAATTGCAACTTTTTATCCAATTTAAAAATTTCTTAAAAGCGGCCATTTTCTTAATTTTAAGTAATTTGTAAACAAAATTATCATTTTTGAAAATCTTTCAATAATAAAACATATATTTATGACATGTTATGTGAATGAAATTAGGAAATTTAAAGTTAAATTTATCTGATTTGAAATAAATATTACTTATAGCATAATTGACTTTTAGCTACACTTGAAGATGCTTTAGGAGAAAATAATAAAATTTAAGTTCTATAAAATTTTTTTTAGATTAATTTTAAAATTTAATAACTGAGATAAGATACCATGATAGATGTAGCTCGATAATTTATGAAATGTTACAGTATTTTATTTAATGACCTTTTCATAATAATGTTACAATAATGTTACATCTAGACTACCATAATTATTTTAAAAATATTGGTAAAAACCAACTTATTTAAGCTTTTCAATTTTTGATTCATAAACATAGTTTCTACTTAATTACAATATCACCTAAAAGAAATATGGCGTGGAAGATTTTTAAATTGTGCTAAATTATTATAATTAAAATTTGTTAAAAATTCAGTAGTTATCGGAAAAAAATTTTCCTAACATAATATCGTCCTAAATACAACTCATTTACAAAAGAAATTAAGAGCTTTTCTAATTAAATAATGTCGTAGTTTTATTACATTTTTTTAGTTTACCATTTGGAGCAGATTTTCAGAAAAGTTTGAAAAAGAAAATTGAATGATTTACATTCTCCAAGGAGTCCTACTTTTAATTCTTTAAAAACTTTTAGAAATACACTTTAATTTCTTGAGATTTCATGAAATTAATTGAGGTGGTAATACATGAGTAAAGTTTTTATCAGGATTTGCAAAAACAAGAATAATTTTATTTGTGAATAAGTTCTTAGAGTTTAATTAAAATCCGACAATTATTTGATTTTTGCAAGAATTTCCAGATCTAGATTTGTATTGTTTCCATTTATTTTTTTTTTTAATATATGATATTTATAAAAGCTGTTAAAATCTTTTCTAATTAAATACGGTCTTAGTATTATAGGGTTTTGTATTTTACAATCCAGAGCTAATTTTGAATTATTTCTGAATTGGTAATAATTCCATTTACCTCTCAAAATATAGACTGTTTTCATTTTTTTATTCACTGCCCCTATTAATATACCATTTCTACTTTTTTTTTCTTCACAGATATTGTGGCTGTACACAATCCACAGTGGTTTTTACTGAATAAAAAGACATGATCTACATTGTCAAAAACTTGACAATGAAATTCACCTTGCAAGAAGTGATATACTTTGAAATGTGAGATTTATCTTTATACAAAAAATATATTTAGTGTTATGTATGAATCAAAAGGAAACATAGGCCATATTTATATATCATCTGCTACTAAACTGATGTGAATTCAGACATAAAAGGCCAAATGGAAACATATATTACAAAAAAGAAATATTCTTGTGAAGTTTGTGGAGATACATTTTTGAAGAAGCCACATTTGGTCAGTCACAGGTATACACACACTGAAGAAAAACCTTATTCTTGTGAAGTTTGTGAATCTGCATTTTCTGGGAAGCAAGATTTGGTCAGACATATTCGTACACACACTGGAGAGAAACCATATTCTTGTGAAATTTGTGGATCTGCATTTTCACTGAAGTTTAACTTAGTGAAACATATGCATACACACACTGGAGTGAAACCATATTCTTGTGAAGTCTGTGGATCTGCATTTTCAGAGAAGCCAAGTTTGGTCAAACACATGCGTATACATACTGGAGAGAAACCATATTCTTGTGAAGTTTGTGGATCTGCATTTACACAGAAGTCAAATTTAGTGAGACATATGGGTACACACAGTGGAGAGAAACCACATTCTTGTGAAGTTTGTGGAGCTGCATTTACACGGAAGTATGTTCTAGTGGCACATATGCATACACACACTGGAGAGAAACCACATTCTTGTTAAATGTGTGGCTCTGCATATTCGCAGATATCACATTTGAGCAGTCATAAGCATACACACACTGGAAAAAAAGTAATGCAGAAATTTATAAGATTTGAAACTATGAATTATTCTAGATTTTTTTAAAAATGGAAACTACTTGTAAAAATTCATTATTCATCAAAAAGTTTTCTTCAAACAATAGTGTCTATAATATATCTTAT
This sequence comes from Acanthosepion pharaonis, assembly GCA_903632075.3. Classification (NCBI taxonomy): domain Eukaryota; kingdom Metazoa; phylum Mollusca; class Cephalopoda; order Sepiida; family Sepiidae; genus Acanthosepion; species Acanthosepion pharaonis. The sequence goes on along the minus strand of CAHIKZ030002715.1, from coordinate 102,640 downwards.
CCGTAAAAGAAATTAATAGCTTTTCTGATTAAATAATGTCTTAATTTTATTGCATTTTTTATTTTACAATTTGGGGAGGATTTTCTTTAAATGCTGTTTCTGTTTTACAAAAAAATGGATGAACTAAATTCTCCAAATTCTTTTTTTAACAAATATAAACATTGACACAAAATTTAATTTCTCAATATATATACCAAAATTTTCTAAAGAAACATTTCTAAAATAATTTCCTTCATTTGCATACAAGTCCTGAAAGTTTCAATAACATCCAACATTATTTGATTTTTCCAAGAATTTTTAAATCAATGTGCTTTTCACCTGAAAACAAGGCACTAAAACACTAATCATAATTATTATGTTGACCACTGTCTAGGTCTTATTTTTAATTCATGAACCAATGTTTTAATCCTGTTAAATCTTTGGAGCATTAAACCTAAACTGCCTGCTGATTCAGGTTGTTGCTGCTGCCTGAGTGTTTAACTGCTTCATTTGGTTTTCTTGAAAGAAAAGGGAAACCATTTTTTCTGCTCTAAATTATGAAATAAAAAATGCAATAAAATTATGACATTATTTAATCATTAATTTATTTAATCAGAAAAGCTTTTAAAAACTTTTAATTGCTTTTATAAATAAGATTTATTAAGGACACTATTGTTTTAAGGTCACGGTGCATTGTTTCTTTCTTCCATCATCCAGTTGCATTCTTCAAGCACGAGGTGAAGATCATGATCATGGTTGAGAAGGAGAACCTTTCTTCCGAGGACTTGAAAATATGGGGCATTGTTTTATATTGATTGATTGATTTTATTTAGCTGCATATCAACCTCTATGAGTTATACAATTTAAATATTTTGACTGCAGTTGTATACTTTCAACTCCAGATAAAATATATTGTTGGTCATTTTCCTATAAAATGTAATCTTGGTAATTCTACTATAAGTAGGTATTGTTGGTAATTTCTTTTATGTAAAAAATGTATTGCTGGTGTTTTTACTATAAAAATGTATTTTCATCCATTTGCAGTGTTTTGTTCTTGTTTGGGGGAGGGGTTAGTATCTGCCCATAGCTGGGAGACAAATAGCTGCTACCACTCTCGGTAAGGTTGGCCTGGGAACAACAACAGTTAAGAGATGGTACCATGTTCTTTGAAACCACCTGATCAGAGGTCTTGCTGCTGGATGTAATTTATCATCATACCAAGGAATACATTAGTTTAGGATCGCAAGAAGAATGCATAATTTTGGTGATCATGGTATGGATGTTTTTTTTTTTTTTTTTTTAATGTCGTATTGTGGTAGAAGGATGATAGACCAATCTATCAAATTATATCTACAATTTACTTTTCATAAATATAAAACATTATGAAAAAAAGACAAAAACTGCTTACAATTTGATCAAGAACTGTTAACTCTTTTAAGATCTAAAAATGAAATAAAAGAAAGCTAATTTCATCTTACGTTAACCAAAAATTCTGATTCATTAAAAATCTATCCAGTTTTTTTTTTTTTTTGTGAATTAAGATAAAATTTAGATCATGTTTTTTTATAAAATCATAAAGAGGAAAAGTTTTATTTTGCTGAAGGGAAAAAGTTTAGAGCATCCACAAAATACCATAAGATTTAGATGTACTGAGAAAAGGATTTAGTAAAAGAAAGTGTCAGCAATTATCAACAATATATCCACTTGTACAGATGAAAGAATCTGGTGAAATGCACCCCAGAATAAATAAAAAAAAATGACATCTAAGAAAATATGAAAATAATTAACATAATTAATAAAAATATTTTTTTTGATGTAGAATTATTTTTTTTACAAGATTTGTTTACGTTTTTTTTAAGTTTTCTGTTGTGGTACTGTTAATAAGAATGGACCATTTGTAGATGTTTGTTATTAACATGACCACACGATTTAATGTCAAATATCACAAAATATGAAACACAAGAAAGAATAAAAACGGTTTTATAACATCAACATTTATATTTATTTTAGTGTGTACATGGATAGGGGTTTTGGTGTTCTGTCCCTTTGACTGAATTGATGAGATTGAAATATTTTTATCTGAGCTCACAAAAGTTGAATGAATTATAAAAAAATATAAAAGTTAGGAAGGAAAAAATGTTCCTTTTTTTTTACATAGTCTCTCGGAATGGTGAACTTAAATAAACAGCCTCAAGGACTCAAAATATGGCAAAATTGAGTTTTGCACTATTTATTTTAAATGTTCAGATGAATGGACGATTTGTAGATCTCTGTTTACGGCTGCATGAATAACATGACCATACAATTTAGATTTAACATAAAATACCAGAAAACATGAAATACAAGAAGAAACAAATTGGTTTTAAAACAATAACATTTGTATTTATTTTTGTGTCATGATGTACATGCATAGAAGTTAAAGATCTGATGAAATGTATTCCATATTTTAAAAAGGATTTAGTAAAAGAAAGAGTCAGCAATCATCAACAATATATCCACTTGTACAGATGAAAGAATCTGGTGAAATGCATTCCATATTTAAAAAGGATTTAGTAAAAGGAATAGACAGCAATCATCAACAATATATCTACTTCTACGGATGAAAGAATCTGATGGATGTTATGTCCATTAGACTGTGAATATTTTTATCTGAGCTCACAAAAGTTGAATGAATTATAAAGCTGGAAAATGCTGAATAAACTGTAGCTGTAGAAGAATATTTCAAGTTATTGTTGCTTGTTTGGAAATGTTCTGTATGTCTGTAATGTAGTTTGGAAAATTTTGCACGTACGTTTGCATTGTTTTAACATCTAACTGCTCATGGTCTAGATGAGAACCCTTCAAGGATACATCGTTGGTGAATGAAGAAATGATAGAGCAAACTCGTGTCTGGTATTTATGATTAATGTAACCACGTGACAGGCTCATAGAAAATGGCTGGAAGACTTGACTATGTCAGACTTTATTTTCAATATTTGTTTTGGGTAGATTGTTGCCCCCTCTTGTGTGTTTATTTTCCAATTAGAAGCTTGATATTTCCTGAAAATATTTATTATGCTAAGTAGGCTCTCACAATCATTGTAAATTTCAACATTGATAAGAAAAAAATAGCAGAATGCTATAATTTCAAAATATATTTAATCAACCTGATTTTCACCCGAATAAAGAAATATAAAATTTCTATCATTATTTAGAATGGGCTCAACATTTCAGAATATATACAGTATATATATATATATATATATATATATATATATAATAATATTTACAGTTTATTCCCAGATCAATTCTGTGGACAAGACAGATTGGTATAAAATGACAAATGGAAAAAGTCAGAAGACAAAACATGTCGGCAAAATCTAAAATATAAATATATATATATATATATATATATATATATATATATATATATATATTTACACATATGTAAGCAAATATATGGATATAGATCCGACAGTATGAATAAAAATATATTTAAAAAACAAAAAAAAATTCTTTGGTAATTTTAATGACTGACAATGTTAATATAATGTCAAAAATATGACATTACAATTTATTTTATAAACCATCTTCAGGACATATTCATAAAAATATAAATTAACATTAATTGTCATGTTAATTATATTTTATGAATATGTCAATATGAAGATGGTTTATTTTACCAAAATTTCTCTTGACATTATATTAACATTAAAACAGCATAATTGTATTTTATCTTTTTTATTTTTTTTTTTTATATATTTTTCTTAAAATATTGATATATAAATATATATATATATATATATATGTATGTATACATATGCAAATATATGTATATTTGTATGCATATATATATATATATATATATATATATATATATATATATATATATTTAAGTTATGAAGAACTTGGAATCCGTATGGGTAATCCCAAGGAGGATGAAATCCTGAGAGCTCACTGTAAATCCAGAGCTAATATTTAAATGAAAGACAGACCACTTTAAGGTAACATTATAATAATTTATTTCACCAGAGTACTTTTAAAGGACACCGGATCATCAGATACCACTTCCAAAAATTAAATGAAACGAAAAATGAAATTAAAATTGATGGGTAGTGTAAGTTTTTGTAATTTAATAGTGTAAAATGGATAGTTAAATAGACATGGTAGAGTATAGGGAGGGATTAATTTCATATCTCTCTCAAGTATACTTTATATTGGGGGAGGAGGAGTGACCAGACCTTGACCTACTTAGACGGTTAACTTAATGAAAGTGATATATAGAAATGGGAGGGGAGAAGGGAGAAAAGGAAAAAAAAAAAAAAAAAGGAAAGAGAAAGAAAAGAAAAAAAAAAGTAAAAGGTTTTAGCAATTTATGTAAAGAATAGATTTTAAAAGAAGTTGATAGAAATTTAAAAATGTCTAAAATAAATTTGATGTTTGCTATCAATTTAAATATTTAATTTTTTTTTTTCCATAGTTTAGGGACTTAATATAAGTTAAATACTATATTTATTAACACATTTATAGAGAACATATTAAAAAAATGTTTTTAAATTATAATAGTTTGTTTACCCGACCAATCGTACTTTTTTAATATTGTAAAAAAATAGTTACAGTAACATCTTTATTAGTTTTAATTTAATCTAATTTATGAATGCAATTTGTTATTTTTTTATATGGGTAATCTTACTTAAAGTTTAGGTTTAATTATGGAATAATATTTGAGGGTAATATTAAAAATTTTGATTTTCTTATATATATCATATACATATTCATGCAAATCCCATATATACATACGTTTTACCCAAAAATGTGCAAAAACACACATAGACACATTTGTAGAGATATACACAGGTACCTATACATATTCATACATAAATTAACCGCACATAAATTTATTTAACATAATAAATATATAAATTATATTTGAAATTTATTTAGATTTTTGTTTAATTTCATAGTTAATGTTTAACGTTCTGATGTGTTTAATTATAAAAAAAAGTTAAGTTAATATTTTACTATCAATATTGGTATATTTAAATTTAAGTTAAATTATCAATTTAAAATGAAAATACCTCCAGATGATAAATATACACTCATAATTCTAATTATAGAACATTAAAGGAGAAAGTGAGATTAAGAGTAATTTTAAAATACCGTTAAAATGACCTTATGTCCTTCCATTGGAATACATTCTATATACACACACACACACACATATATATATACACCTACATAATACGCACACACAATTATATACATAAACAAGCATACAGTATTTACATTAGTCAGACTATTGTTCTCATCTTTGTCGCCAGGTGGTTGGAATTTCGAACTGAACCCTTTATTTCGATCGCTGGGGTAGACTGTTCTAGTTCCATGTTTGATGGATGTCAGTTATCTCCTGCTAATTTTCCCTCTGAAAGTTCTCCACTGCCTTAACCAGGAATTGAACTCACCTTCTTTGGGTCTGTCACTGGATCTAACCAACACCTTTATCCACTGTGCCATGTGTCCTCAAACATCAAATTGATTTTAGACATCCTATGAACTTCTGAGTATTATAAACCTAATGTTTTCAGCATCATTTTTACCAGTGCTCATATTGCAATTTTTTGCTGTTATCATTGCATGTCTTTACCAGAGTTCATATTGCAACTTTGTTATCATTGCTTTTCTCTGGCACTCCTTATTACTGGTTCCCATACAGCTTTCTGGTGTTCTTGAAGCCTTACCAATGTAACAACTACCCTGGGTACATGGCAGCAGCCCCCAAAAAGTGGGATAGGTGGGTACAAGAAGTGGAGGAGGACAACAACACTCAGAAAACAGTCTGCCTGCCTTATGTGAAGGGGTTGTCAGAAAAAATACAAAGGATCTGTGGTCCATATAACATCAGGACAACCTTCAAAAAAATGACAACACTTCATCAGATATCTCTCTCATGAGTGAGACCCCCATAGAGAGGAACATGACTAAAGACTGTGTGTATGTCATAGCTGCAGCTGCGGAAAGGAAATATAAAGGAGAGACAGGCCGCCCCCTCAAGGTAAGGCTTCAAGAAAACCAGAAAGCTGTAACACGAGGGGAAGTAGAAAAAAATCAGGCGTGGCTGACCACATATGGAGAGAGAAGGGGGATCACCGCCCTCTGTGGGATCATGTTGAGATCATAGACAATTCAACCATTGGAAAATTCGTAAACTTAAGAATCAGCACATATGCTAGGCCACAAAAATCTCCTGAGCCGACCAAGCATAGAAATAAATACAATATGGGAACCAGTAATAAGGAGTGCCAGAGAAAAGCAATGATAACAAAAAAATATGAACTCTGATAAAGACATGCAATGATAACAGCAAAAAAATTGCAATATGAGCACTGGTAAAAATGATGCTGAAAACATTAGGTTTATAATACTCAGAAATTCATACCCAGATGTCCTCAAGGACACATGGCACAGTGGATAAAGGCGTTGGTTAGATCCAGTGACAGACCCAAAGAAGGTGAGTTCAATACCTCAGTTAAGGCAGTGGAGAACTTTCAGAAAAAAATTATAAGGAGATAACTGATAACTGACATCCATCAAACATGGCACGTGGAACTAGAACAGTCTACCCCAGTGATCGAAATAAAGGGTTCAGTTCAAAATTCCAACCACCTGAAGAAGGCCGGAGCGTACAACAGCCGAAAAGTTGTGACAAATATGGCGACAAAGATGAGGACAATAGTCCGACTAATGTAAATACTGTACATAATACCTCATCTCAGAAATATAGACAGACTATAAACACGCATATAAAAAGAACTATACCCATAAACATCCATGCATATGTATTTATATTACTATGTTATACATATATTCACAAATATTAACTCTTAAATATTTACATCTATATACACATACATACATACATAGACTACATGCAATTTCATATCCAAAACAATATATATATACATACATGCAAAATACATATATATACATAAAATACCTAACCAAAAACTATGCTTGCACCTATACATACCACATACCTATATATTCATACTCATATAGAGGCATACACATATACATATGCCGCATGCGCCTACAATACAAACACATATGCATATAAAAACCCTTATCCAAAATGCCCATATATATACATATGAATGTTCAAGTTCATCTATATTTTAGAGTACATACGAACAAGCACAGCATCCATGTGTTCATACATTCAAAAACAAAAGTAATATTTTCCCTTTTTATATAGTTATTTTCTAAATATATTTAGTTAAATTTAGGTGGCTTTTATGTCTACATTTAAAAATCAACTCGTTATGTTTGTTCAATAATTTTTTGGATCTTTTTTGCCTTATTATTATACTGATTTTCTCTTTTATAACTATAAAAGTTAAATTGAAATCGGTCATTGAAGTTTATTGGAGTTAAAATCTTATTCACTACATAGATTGCTAAAACCCAATTACAAGTTTTCTCTTGACTTCCCTCTTGCTCTTCTTCTTTCTTTTTCCTTTAAAAATCTCTTCTATTTCAAAAAAATTATTATAATGGTACCTTAAAAATGGTCTGTTTTTCTTTTAAATATATATATATATATATAATATATATATATGTATGTATTTGTGTGTGTGTGTGTATCTTTACAATTGTTTTTATTAGTGAAAACTATATTTACTATAGCAGAAATGGAAATGTTTTAATATAAATTATTTAACAATAAATGGTGAAATTGATGAGAATTCAAGTAAGTCACCATGATAAACAGGTTTCATTAGGTTAACTAAGATGGATTCGTCTACCATTTGGCTTTTTGGACTAAAATACATGAATATTATTTTTCAAAAAGAAATTTTTCCCAAATTATACGAAAAATAAAAAAAGACATGATAATATACCAGGACTAAAATTCAATAACTGAAAATATAAAACAGAGCAAAATTTTAAATAGATTGAAAAAGATAGTCATGACTAAACAATTTGAAAATTTTTAGGTCAAGGGAGAACAAAAGACAATCACTGTATTACTGGCCCTAAGAATCTGCTGATATGTTATTTTTTAATGGACTGTGATTGGATAGTTAAAAGATGAACCGTCCTCCACTTTGAAAGGGAAGGGAGAACTGGGACTGGACTTTAGCAGCAGTTAGAAACGAGACAGCTTAGAAAAAAGAGGTTCGTTTTCTCTCTCCATGCTGAAAATAAATCAGCGTTTGCCCTAAAATGTCATAAGGAAACGCATTGGTTTTACAATTTGCTGAGGGGAAGTTTCCCATTCAGAGAAAGTTTTGAAAATCCTCTTGAAGAATGCTCCAGAAACGAAAGTTTGAAAAGGTCTGTAAATGGAGTTTGGATTAAAAGCCGTTTGAAAAGACAAAGCAAACACGTGCGTTTTCAAAAAGTGTTTTATTGCGTGTTTTTTCTTTTTTCACCTTTTTCCAGGCAGACGGGAGAAAAAAAAATGAAGAACTTAGGGAGTTTGGTCACCAGGAAGAATAATTTTGTTTATAAAAAAAATAAAAAAAAAAAAGATAAAAACCTTTTTTTATCTTGAAAGGACTGAAAAGATTACTGAAGAGATGAACTCTTTTATAAATTTTTTTATAAATATTATATTGACAGCAGGGGGGGGGGGCAATTACTTTTTTTTTTTTTTTTTGTGCATTTATTTTTTTAAGTTTGTTTTGCTATGCTATTTTTTTTACATTGTTCAAAACTCAGAGAATAGGTTATCTTTTTCTCAATCAAAAAAATTCAAATTTTGCAACAACCATTATTTAGCTGGTTAGAATTAACATATTTTTTCTCTGTAATTTCATCTAATTTGCATTTTTTTTCTTTTCGTTATTAATTTGGGCAATAGTGAAAATACTGTTGCAGCAAGTTTTATTTTCTGAAAGAAAAGAAAATTTCCGAAAGCAAATGTAATTTTGACTGTAAGATATATTCAGGATATCAAATATCAAAAGAAGTCATATCACCCGATCATAGAATAACAAAGAAAATAACAGAAAATAGCTTAAAACAAATAAAAAAAAAATTAGAATCCTTTTTTGCTGAAAAATTTTTTATAGTAAATACATACAAAAGAAATTAGCGACATTGAAGCTTTTTCAATTTAGAAAAAGTACTGTCAAAAGCATCCATTCAGTATAATGTTCTGGGATGCTTTTTTTTTCATGGAACTGGTTTCTTTCAAAACCTATTTAAAAAACCCTTAGGACAATTTTTAGAGTCTTTCTCTGTTTTTTCAGCTGAAAGGGTGCAAATCAACACCACCAAGCTCATTTTTATGCAGGATAATGCTCCCTGTAACAAATCAAAAATTGATGAAGGAATACTTTGATGAGAAGCAGGTGAGTGTTATGACATGGGACATAGTCTCTCCTGATCCAGAAGAAGCAAAAAACCCAATACAAAAACTTGAAATGCAACATGACTAACTTGAGAAAAAGGGGACAAAAAAACTGGCAGATGCAGATCAATTCAGAAGCAATAAACGAACTTATGAAACATATGGAAGATTAAGAACAAGAAAAAGACAGAAAATTACAAAAGAGGAATAGAGCCATAATCTTGGAAGAAATGGAGAATGAGAAGACGAAATTAGAGTGAAGAAAATAATGAAGAGATACTGAGATCACAATTAAAGAGAAAAAAAAAAGGCAAGAGGAAGGACATCTTTTTAGTAAAATCAGTAATGAGAATAATCAGGAATAGTAAAAAAAAAACAATAAAACGAAATACTGATTTACAGGGAGGTGTAGTATTTAATAAAATGACATAGACAACTATAAATAGAGAACAACTGGTGAACATTGCTTAGTGAATCCGTTTGCTTAACATAAACTGAACTTAAAATAGTTAACAGTTGTTGATTGAATATTAAATTGCAAACATTTTTTTTGTTTTTTCATCAATAATGTTTATATTTGTGAAAATGTCTAAAAATGTCGATATAATTTGATTGTTAGGTCTCTCTGTAACTGAGCGAGTTACCTCCCTTATTGTTTGTGGGAACATTATCACAAGGGGACGTACACCGCATGCGTCATTGAAGTAACAACCGCGTAGCGAAAAAGAGGTAAGCACATGTGAAATTCTCTTGCTATCTATTCAAATTATTGTTAAAACAGCATACCATTGGTGAAAATGCCCCCAAAACTTAATAAAATCAAAGTTTTATCGTCAAAATGTTTATGTTATTATCAAGAGTAAAGACAAAATTAATGTTTTACTCCTTTTGTGTTTTAAAATCTTTTTTCTTGCGTCAGATTCTACAGTGTAACCCGGATATAAGAGAGTAGTCGTGACCGGAGAAGTCGTCTCTTATATCCGGGTTTGGTCTATATATACATTAACACAGGTTCTAATTTGGGACCAGAGAAAATCTCTATTATATCCGGGTTACACTGTGTAGTGTATTTATTTTCACAAATGTATCTTAGATGTGGCACAAGGTCAACAAAAAGTAGACGTTATGTAGTAATGGACATTTTCGCGACGTTTCCGGTAAAATAACGCATTAATTTAGAGAAATTGTTGCAAAAATCAAAAAACTTTTAGGACTTAATCACAAATTAATGAATTTTTTTTAAATAATTATTTTCCGCAATTATTAAATATTTTATATTGACTTTTTTAGTTGATGCTCGTCTTTTTCGGCATAAATTTTCGATCCCTAAAGTTTAAAATGAATTTTAAAAAATTAAAAAACGTTCTTGAAGATTTAATTTTATTTTAGCTTTTAATTGAAATGTAAATGATAAATTTTATTATTTCTATTAAGTAAAATATTCTGTTGTATTTCAGATAGAAAAGATTGGAATGTCAAATTTTATTTCGATTTCTTAAAATTTTCTTAAAAAAAGAAATTTGTAAACAAACAAATTTATCGATTTTAAAACTCTTCTAAAAATATAATGAACACAGTTTTATCATCAAAATCTTTATGCTAAGAGGAAGGATCAAAGTATTTTTTTGAATATTTAATAAAATTTTTTGTTTCTTTTTAGAACATTCGAAATTTTGATTAAAAACTTGTTTTGTTTTTTTTTTTTTGCAACAGCAGTTGTACTATTTTAGCATTGCAAATTTTAGCCTCTTTAGTGACAGACATTAATTTGGAAATTCTTAGAAAAATCAAATAATTATTGGTTGAGCTGGGATCCATTACCCAGGACGCAGAGATAAAAAAAAAAAAATAGTTAAATGAAATCTTCTTCTCTTGCTAATAGATTTATTTTTACTCTGATAGTGGAGACTTCTGTGATTGTTGGCCCTTTTTTGATGTCGTTTCTTTGGAGGATTGCCACGATGGCGTCTTGATTAAGGGACGACCCTTGTGAAACAGAGTAGCTCTTGCAGCATGTCTCACTGGCGATGGTTTGAGATAATGCTTTCTCCATCACAGAGGATAGCAAAAAAAAAAAACATTTTGTTTATAGTTACTTTGTTCAAACTTTATTTAAAATTGGTTCCAGCAAAACAGGACAATGTTGGAATTAAACAAAATTAGTTGTCTATACACAAAAAAGATTATCCTTGAAAACGTATGTAGCAACGTTTTGAAAGCATTCGGGGAAAAATAATACAGAATAAAAATAAATATGAAATTTTCATGACATATTTTTTAAGATATATTAAGGACATGTTGTCTTAAGAAAAAATTTATTTCAATAATTAATGAATTTTTACAAGAACTGTTTTAATTTTTAATTATATTTCATAATATATAGATATAAATCTTTTAAAAATTCTATAGCAGTTTTGTATTGATACTTTTCTGTAGAATTTGCCACTTTCATGTAATTCTTAGTATTTTAGAAGAATTTATATGTAGATTCTTTAAAATTCCACAGTACTTTCACCAGGTTAGGTAATATTTTTATTAAGTAAAAACTGCACTTGCTAATCAAAAATTGAGAAGCTTAATACAAATCATTTTACACCAAGATTTCTAAAAGTAATTTTTAATGTATATAAAATGTTATATAACATGCCTATTTTTGAAAGTATGGTCGACCATACATGACATTATTAGAAAATAAGAGTGATGAGTATAGTAAATTTAAAATGAACATTCCTAAAATTAGTTTATGGAAAATATTTTCCAACAGTTTTAAGATTACTGAGTACTTAAAAATCATATAAAAAAAAATATGCTCATATAGTTTTCTTAAATAATGTTTTACAGATAAGTTCTCCATAGAATAAGAATCATTATGTGATCACCTGTTATCACCACATCAGTTTCATAAAACATGATAATGTTGGTTAAAAGCACAGCTACTGTTTTGTTTTAAAAATAAATTTCTGTGTTGTTTTGGAATTAAAGTATATAGTATTATTTCAACTGAGATTATTTATACTTTAAATCAGCTAATATTTCCAAAAAGTATATTTTATTTTTGGAAGATTTTTTTGATACAGAGAATTACATTGCCATGAATGTTTACTAAAAAAAGGGGCACTAATCAACTATTTTAGAAAAATAGAAAAAAATGATTCCAATCTGTAGACCAAAGTATGTTGCTTACTGGAAATAGTAAATTTAATCCTTTAGCCTTCAATGAAAGCTTCAAGAAAGATTTTTCATTTATAAAAATTAAGTAAGTATCAAAAATTAGGGGAGGTAACTCGATTGAAAAGTACATAGAAAGTATAGAGGGGCTAATTTTCCATGGAAAAAGTAAAAAATGAAATACTCAAAATAGAATTTGTATTTTCTAGCAATCAGATTTCATCTGCCATTTTAATTTGTTACAATGTTTGATTTTCATTCGACCAAGGTTTCCAGATAAACTCTTTCAACACCAAATTTCTGAAATTTGGATTTTTTCATGTTGGTTTTGTGCCAGAGAATTGATTTAATATCTTTTTGGGCTTTTTTTACATGATGAAAATGACAGTTTCCTTTTAGTAGACAGAGATGCCTGCAACAGATAATCTCACAGCAGATGGTGCCAGATCTGAACTTGATTATTAGTGAAGGTCCATTTTGAAACCATGGTATTGCAATTTGAAAGTTGGCGTTTGATCATTAAGGAACTATGATATTGCACTCAGTTTGAATGTTGGGTTTTGACATTTTACATTGTTATTATTTTTAGTGTTTTTGCTTTTATTTTTGTCTCAATATATGGAAAGTTATTAAACATTTTGAAGTTTGTCCAACCACCTGAAGAAGGCCGGAGCGTACAACGGCCGAAACGTTGTGACAAATATGGCGACAAAGATGAGGACAATAGTCCGACTAATGTAAATACTAAACATTTTGAAGTTGAAATAAATTTTCTCTTCAATTTTTTTCATACACCTATGCATAATTTCCTCAGTTTAAACAAAAACATTTTTCCTATATATAATTTATTCGAGCAGACAATTATAAAAATTATTTCAATTTTTTAATATGGATTTTATATCGCACTTGTATTAGGTTTTTATAGCATTCTTTGTAAGGGTTGTCACAGAAATTCATCAAGTTTGATTAAGGGATGAAGTATAAGGCATGAAAACCTATCAAGCTAGAGCAACTTATCCAAAAGGTGGATATTCCGACAAATAAGATTTTTTTTTTTTTTTTTCTTATTTTTATAACATTCATTGCTACACCTTCTCACTAAGTATTGTAGTTAAGCAAAAACTGAAATCCATAAAAAATACATAAATAAAAACGGGAAAAAACTGATTCTTTTTGTTTAAAAGGAAGTCGCAGATCATTTTAAAAAAAGGCTTGATTGTGAAGGCAGAAAAACAATTCATTTCAAGGTGATTTTGAAAAATTTCTTTAGGAATCTGTGAGAGAATTTTTTCAATGTACCAAGGACTTGTGCATATAAGTACTTTAAGCATAATACAATACAAAAACAATTTCTTGTAATTTATATGAAATGTGTTGGGGAAGGGTGGCAAATACATAAAAATATATATATTGATCGTTCTGATTCTGTGAAGATTTATGGTAAGAAGTCTAAATAAATAGAATATGATATTAACAAAAGAGCTCTTCTCCTTGGCACTGATGAAAATTTGAATGGATGTATCAACTGTCAGCTCTTGTGTTTATGATGTTGCTGACAGGTCCAAGAACAGGGTCTTAGAAAAGGTTCTTTTCTTTTTGGCACTGATGAAGATGATGGTTTGTTTTTAATGAGCAAAGATAATCCAGTGACAGGACCCAAAGAGTGTGAGTTCAATACCCAGTTAAGGCAGTGGAGAACTTGGAGAGGGAAATTAACAACTGACATCCATTAAACATGGCATGTGGAACTAGAACAGTCTACCCCAGTGAGCGAAATAAATGGTTCAGTTTGACATTCCAACCACCTGAAGAAGGCCGGAGTGTATAACAGCCAAAATGTTGTAATATGGTGACATAGATGAGGACATTAGTCCAAATAATGTAAATAGTGAAGTCAGATTGTTTAAAAAAAGTCTATTGATTTTGACGGCAGAAAAATATTCATTTCAGGGTGATTTTGAAAAGTTTCTTTAGGAATCTCTGAGAGAATTTTTTTCAATGTCCCAAGGACTTGTGCATATAACTAATTTAAACATGAAACAATACAAAAACAATTTCTTGTAATTTATATGAAATGAATTGGAGGAGGGTGGCAAATGCATAAAAATATATATATTGATCGTCTGCTGAGATTTTCGGTAAGTAGTCTAATAAATATAATGTGGTATTAACAAAAGATCTCTTTTTCTTGGCACTGATGAAGATGATGGTTTGTTTCCAATGGATTGATCAACTATCAAATCTTGTTTTTGTGATGTTACTGACAGGTCTTAGAAAAGGTTCTTTTCTTCTTGGCACTGATGAAGATGGTGATTTGTTTTTAATGAGCTGGAATGAGCAAAGATAATCCCGCAACTGATGGTATCTGCTCTGAACTTGATCATTAATGCAGGTCCATTTTGGATCCATAGTATTGCATTCAGTTTTATTTGGGTTTTGACATTATACAGAGTAAATATTTTTCATGTTTTTTGCTTCTATTCTTGTATTAATGTATAGAAAGTTATTAAACATTTTGAAGTTGAAATAAATCTTCTCATCAAATTTTTCATACACTTATTTATAATTTCCTCAGTTTAAATAAAAACATTTTTCACCTAATACATAATTCAATTATAAAAATTATTTAATTTTTATGATGGCTTTTATATTCCAGTTGTTACATATTGCTTTAATAAATACTTAAGTTGCTTTCCCAGATCAATTTTCATCTCTAGAGTTTGTGCCTATGTGGTGATCATTCCATATCTTCTTTGTTTTTATTGGACAGAGATGCCTATAGCAGATAATCTCGAACCAGGTGGTGATGGCAGTGGACTTTGTCAGTGATGTTAGTCAAAGATGACATCTGAAAAATACTTCAAAATTAAGTTAAAAATTATTTTTCAAGATCCATATATGAACTATTTCTGAATTGACAATGTTCTGATTTCAGTTGCATACATTTCATAAGATATAACGTAATAGTGAAGTAATCTTGTTTCACTGCAAACTGTTTGATTTTCAATGGTGGTGACTGCTGCATTATTAAAATAATAATTCCATGTATCTATCATAATGTAGACTGCTTTCATATATTATTTACTGCCAATGTTAATATATCATTTATGACTTTTTTCTTCACAGATGTTTTGGCTGAAAAAAACACATTGGTTATTATTGAGAATTTTAACAAATGCAAAGATGTCACTTTCCATGAAAATACAAAAATATGATACATGGTTCATGTCAAAGTGAGTGATCTACATTGTCAAAAGCATGACAACGAATTTTACCTGGCAAAAATTAACATTTTGAAATGTGTGGTTTATCGTCATATAAAAACATTTAGTGTTACGTATGAATAAACAGGAAAGATAAACTAAACAGCTAAACTTTTGTGAAGCCAGACATAATAGGCCAGATGGAAACACATATAACAAAAAAGCAATATTCTTGTAAAATTTGTGGATCTGCATTTTCATGGAAGTATGATTTAGTGAGACATATGCATACACACACTGGTGAGAAGCCTTATTCTTGTGAAATTTGTGGATCTGCATTTTCACGGAAGTCATATTTGGTCAATCATATGCGTACACATACTGGAGAGAACCATATTCTTGTGAAGTTTGTGGATCTGCGTTTTCACAGAAGTCACATTTAGTGACACATATGCGTACACACACAGGAGAGAAGCCATATTCTTGTGAAATTTGTGGCTCTGCATTTTCACAGAAGTCTCATTTAGGGTCACATATGCATGCACACATTGGAAAGAAGCCATATTGTGGTGAAGTTTATGGATCTGCATTTTCTGGGAAGTCAAATACGGTCAAACCTATGCATACACACACTGAAGAAAAACCTTATTCTTGTGAAGTTTGTGGATCTGCATTTTTATGGAAGCAAGATTTAGTCAGACATATTCGTACACACACTGGAGAGAAACCATATTCTTGTGAAGTTTGTGAAGCTGCATTTTCACGGAAATCACATTTAGTTACACATATGCGTACACACACTGGAGAGAAACCATATTCTTGTGAAGTTTGTGGATCTACATTCTCACAGAAGCCAGATTTGGTCAAACATATACGTACACACACTGGAGAGAAACCATATTCTTGTGAAGTTTGTGGAACTGCATTTTCAGAGAAGTCAAATATGGTCAAACATATGTGTACACACACTGGAGAAAAACCATATTCTTGTGAAGTTTGTGGATCTGCATTTTCACGGAAGCCAGATTTGGTCAAACATATGCGTACACACACTGGAGAGAAACCTTATTCTTGTGAAGTTTGTGGATCTGCGTTTTCACGGAAGTCACATTTAGTTACACATATGCGTACACACACTAGAGAGAAACCATATTCTTGTGAAGTTTGTGGATCTGCATTTTCACAGAAGCCAGAATTGATCAAGCATATGCATACACACACTGGGGAGAAACCATATTCCCATTAAGTTTACAGAACTGCATTTTCATTGAAGCCACATTTGGTCCAAGATATGCGTGCACATTCTGCAGTGAAAACTTGTAATGTTTGTGGATCTGCTTTTTCACTGAAGGCGCATTTAGTGATACCTATGTGTATACACACTGGAGAGTAAACTTAATCTTGTAACATTTGTGTATCTGCATATTTGTCGAAGCCAGGTTCAGTCAAATATATGTGTGCACATACTGGAGTGTAACCATATTCTTACAAAATTTTCAAATCTGCATTTTCATGAAAGCATGATTTGGTCAAACATGTACATAGACCAAAGAGAAGCTATATTCTTGTAAAGTTTATAAATCTGCATTTTTACAGACATCAGAATTGATCAGTCATTTGTGTGTGCACACAGACACACACATTCACTGGAGAGAAACCGTATTCTTATGACATTTGTGGATCAGCATTTTCAGTGAAGGTAGTGTGTTAGTTAAAATTTATTGTTTTTATTATTAGTTATTTAGTAAAAATACAAATAGCTATGCTTTTCTGATGAAAACTTCATATACTGTGACATTTTTACTAACTATAAGAAAACAGTCACATCTCTGTATAAATGAAAGAAATGCACTTTTGACACCTCTGTCTCACTTGTTATACAAATGGCTATGCTTTTCAGATGAAAAACTGTGTCCTATATCCTAATATCATAATCATGGGAAATTTGCAGTTTAAAAATAATAATACAACCTTGCTAACCAGATGCTTCCTTGATAGCTAAATGGTATAGCATGCCAGGCTAGATGAGGGTCCCGTGTAGGAGACACGTTCAATTCCTAATTGGAGGACACATTTTCTATGACATTTCTCGGACATTCAAGCTGGTAAATGTTATTAATACTGTTTATTATAATCAGAGCATTTACTTAAATATTTGTATCTATAAAAAGAATGTATAAACATAAAAATGTCTTAAAATAATTGTCAAACTTTGTCCATTTCATAATGTGTGACATCATTTGTTTACATTTGGAAATGCATTGAGCAAACATGAATGTACGTGAGAGAATCATGGAAGATTGCAGTTTAAAAGCAGTAAAATTGACCTTGCTAACTGAACGATCCCCTGTGGCCAAATCGGTTAAGGTACGTCAGGCTATATGACGGTTCTGTATAGGATACTGATTCGATTCCTCTCGGAGGACGAATATTTTTTATGAAAATTTCTGACATTTCAGGCTGGTAAATGTTGTTTAATACTGTTTATTATAAACAGAGCATTTATGTAAATATTTGTATCTATAGCAATAATGCATAAACATAAAAATATCTTAAAATATATATATATATATATATATATATATATATATACATAAAAATTAAACCTAAAGAGCCAGACATCCCTGATGATCTGCTTAGGTAAAACCATGGTAGGTTTGTCTGGCTCTTTAGGTTTAATTTAGGTTTGCTCTACTTAGCGTATCGAGCACTTTATTTAGCTATTTTACTTACTCGTATCGGGGTTTTTTTCTTTGAACTCTGAACTTGGATGCTAGACGATTATTTTTGGCTGACATACATGTTCTCTGTTCTTTCTTTTTTTTGTACCATTTTTTCCCTTTTGGTATTGGCTTGTTTATTTGCAAATCAAGAAACTGAAGGTTTTCCGGATGAGTATAATTTCTTATATTTATAAGATTGCAACTAATATATATATATATAAATATTCGGAGGACGAATATTTTCTATGAAAATTTCTTGGACATTCAGGCCGGTAAATGCTGCTAATAGTGTTTATTATAAACAAAGCATTTACGTAATTAGTTGTATCGATAAAAATAACCTATAAACAGAAAATATATTAAAATACTTGAAATACTGAAAGTTCTCCACTGCTTTAACCGTGTATTGAACTCACACACATAGCACAGTGGATAGGCATTAGTTAGATCCAGTGACAGGACCCAAACAGTGTAAGTTCAATACCCGGTTAAGGCAGTGGAGAACTTGGAGAAGTGAATTAACAGGAGATTACTGATAACTGACATCCATTAAACATGGCACACGGAACTAGAACAGTCTACCCCAGTGAGTGAAATAACATTCCAACCACCTGAAGAAGGCCGGGGCATAGAACGGCCGGAACATTATAATAGATATGGCAACAAAGATGAGGACAATAGTTCGTATAGTGTAAATAGTGTAATTTTATACAATTGTATTTATGTATTTGTGTGTGTGTATTTTACATTATAATTGTGATAATGTTCATGTTATAAAAGGGAGTAAGTTACTCCCTAATATCACAACTCCTATCATAGATGGAATTTACACAGATGTTGTCATCCTGATGGTTCTTGGACAAAGAGATTGAATCTCACGTCTTGGCAGAATGTCTGTTGCATGCTCAGGTGCTACTTTTTATGCAAATACAATCAAATATTTTAAAAAATACTAATTTCAATAAACAGGGATTATTTTTATTTCATGGATTATTTCATATTAAAATTAATATAGTGTAAAGATGGGAAAATAGAAATTAGAATTAGTTATACATTCAACATTTGAAGAGTCAGAGAAACATAATAGCTAATTAAGTAAAACCTATGTTATGGAATCTATATGAAGTAATATGAAATTGGAGCTCATTCTCCCACAAATTCTGAGATTAAAAAAGCCCCATCTCTACTTTATAGTAATTTGTATTTACTCAACCCCACACAAGATCAGGATGTGACATAAGGTCCCTGCTGGATTACTATGGTGCCTCAATCAGCTAAAGTCATGTTATCCATGTTGCTCTTTGAATTCTCTTCACCAAATGCCTTTGTAGTGGTATTGATGGAGTAAATCAACCCACACATTTTTTACTTTATGAATGTGTAAGAAAACAAAAAGCAAAGAGAAAAAACACAAGAAAATAACTTTTCATAACAGGTGCAATATTTATATTTATAAATGACAACAGTTTTACAATAACTATTAATATGAGTTACTTCCCTTTAACTGGGCTAAAGTCTTTACTACCAAAAAATCTTTTTACCTGAGCTCACAAAAAAAAGTTGAATTAACTTGTCACTCAAAATGTTCACTGAAAGAGAGTTTAAAGAATCTTGTAAAGCTGAAAATATGTTGATAAACTTTTAGCTTCAAAGAAGTTGGAGGAGTGAATGTTCCATTTGTTTTCATTGCTCGTAGTTGAATGTATTGCTCGTACTTAAGTTTCATAAGATTCAATAACATGATTGAATAGTTTTAGTAAGTTGCAGAAGTTGGTGAGTGAGTTGTTTGGTTGATATTTTAGCTTGAATTACAGCGAAGTTATTTCATGTTAAAGAACTTGAGATTCTAACTTTGGACTTCGCTGCAGTAATGATACAAGCGTCGTGAACTCGTTTAGCAAATGCTAGTCATCGTAAATTCTCACTGACTGGGTTCGCTCGTACCTTCAATTTATATGTTTTTTAATCACGTGACAGGATCCTGAGAGCATTGTTTTTTGTCAGGCCAAAAACTAGGTTGATTTTATTCAGATGTAGTGGTGAGCAGGTAAATTGTTTTTTAATATCTGTTAACCACTCAGAAAGCGCCTTACAAAACTCAGTCTGGAGCCTGATATGTTTTGTGTTGCTTATTGAGAACAATGTACGTGAAGATATACATGATAATTTTAATATTTATTGTCCAATGAGAAGTTGAGAATTTCAGAAACATGTATGAAGCTGTGATCAGCTTTTTGCACGAAAATCGACATTGATGAAAAAGTGGTAGCGTAAAGCTAAATCTTCATTTAAATAGTTGAATGACTCTGGGCTGTTTAGCCATAACTGCAACTGCCAGTCAACCTCTTCCTCCCAGCTTAAGAATTTCTTATATGGGGAAACTTCTTCAAATTCCTTTTGTTTATGTATTCATGATATTAATCATAGTACCATAAATAAAGATTATTGTTTTTACACTTGTTAATGAGTGTTGTTAAAGTTCATTAAGTTTGCCAGTGACACCAGTGACTTTAGTCCTTTTACAAGGATAGCCATGACAGAGAGAAATCAAGCCTTATCTTTGATAGTTCTTCACCAATATTCCTGCAGATACTGACAGGACTCTCCTCTTGGCGGAATGTCTGTTGCATGCTCAGGTGCTACTTTTTACCCAAATACACTCAAATATTTTTAAAAATACAAATTTCAGTAAACAAATATTGAAATAAGAAAACCTTTAACTTTAGATTTAGTAATTTAATCACTTGAAATTCAGTAGTAATTATTAGTCTTATTCTACCATATAATACTGCTAATTAAAATGATTAAAATATTGCTATATATTACATTTTTAAATTAAATGTCCAATGGCCAAATGTCCATTCAGCCCAATCTCTCTTGGCCAGATGTCTGTCGTCCAGATGTCTGGTCATGGCACTTACAGCTACATCTAGCCAGCTTAACAGTAAATTGATCAAATCTCAACACCAGTCTAGTACTGCACTTAAATTCATAATGTCTCAGTAACATAGTGAAAAGCTCATCCGAACAATTACCATGAAAGTATCTATAGAAAAGACATAGAGAGGCAACCTTACGGTGTTGAGAAAGTGTTTGGAGCCAAGCTGCCAGATCAGGACCAATAATATTGCAGATTCTTCTTTGGATCTTAGCAAGGAGTTCAAAGTAAATAGCAGGGTTACTGGACTGTATGTGGCAGCCATATTCTAAGCATTTATTTTATGCATGTTCATGTAGTTCTGCTGTAAAAATCCACAAGCGAATACACACTGGAGAAAAGCCATATTTTTGTGACATTTGTAACTAGACATGTACAAATAATTCAGCCTTAAAGTCTGTAACAGAACTTGAAATTAATGTCATCTCATCATCAATTCGTTTTACAATATGAAAGATCTTTCAATTTCGCTTTTAATGATCATTATTTTAAAGGGATGAACTAGCTTTTATCTTACTGTTAAATACGAATGTAAATAATTAGGTGCTACTTTTTACCCAAATATACTCAAATATTTTTAAAAATACAAATTTCAATAAACAAATATTGAAATAAGAAAATTTTTAACTTTAGATTCAGTAATTTAATTACTTGAAATTCAGTGCTAATTATTAGTCCTATTCTATTATGGTCGATGTGTCAGGAAGCTTCCTCATGTTATTGGATTGGAGGGGGTCAAACCCAGCGTGTAGCACCTTTGGAAAGTGCCTTGAAACCCAAGCCTAGTGATTGAAATTGGGTAGCCAAAACCCTTGGGGGTTATCAATAGCTGTGCTAGCATAAAGTCACAAGTCATCATGGCGAGAGCTTAGGCATGCTGGCCTTATTCAAATTGTTGGTCACACTAGATAAACATGTTCTTTCCCAGAAACTGTAACTAAGGTCTGCTCAGCATAGTTGCAGTATAAATCACAGGTGGGTTTTGTGGGTGTTGAATAAACACAAATGTGCCTGAGCAAGCATCTGCAACAGGGATTGGCTAGCCACCCTAGTAGATGGGTATCCTCGAATACATACATATGCTGTATTAATTTATAATTTTCATTTTTTTTGACAGGCTCTTTGTAAAATCTATTCTGTATATATTATATTTTAATTCAAATATTACTGAAAGATGATAAGTATTTTACGAAAAAGCACATTTTACTACAGCAATAATCTTAAGCTTTTATGACATGAAAGATCTTTCAATTTCGTTTTTTTAATGATCATTATCTTAAAGCTTTTATCTTACTGTTAAATATGAATTTAAATAATTAGGTGCTACTTTTTGTCCAAATACACTCAAATATTTTTTTAAAATACTAATTTCAATAAACAAATATTGAAATAAGAAAACTTTTAACTTTAAATTTAGATTTAGTAATTTAATCACTTGAAATTCAGTGATAATTATTAGTCCTATTCTAACTTATAATAATGCTAATTAAAATACTTAAAGTATTGCTTGTTATTATTTTTACTGGAACATTTTGATGAAATGTCTGTCGGCCAAGCGTCCATTTGGCCAAATGTTTGGCCATGAGCAGTAAGATACTTAAATTTCTCTGAGTCTTGTGTCTCAGCAGTAAGTTCTGTTTCTTTAGGTTGAGTAGTGATCACCCTCAGGTGTTTGTTGCGAGCCTTCATTGTTTATGTCCTCTGTGCTAAGTAGGGACAGTTGATGGTTGAAAAACCAGCCAGGGTCAAATGGTGAATAGAGACTGTAGATTCTTTACCATCGGTCAAGTGGACATGTGTGTATTGATGGTTGCATTCTAACAATTGTACTTCGTCCATGAGAGGATCAAATTTTGAATGGTGTACATTTCTGCTCATAAGGAGAAATGTACACCATATGTTCCTGGAGTGGAAAGGTGATCCCTGAAGTAGACTTCTTATTGAAAGCAAAGATTCTCTCATGCAGTGTGGCATTTGTTGTGGTGCACAAGAGTGATCTGATTGAATGCATTGGGAGATTATTTATTCTAAGAGTCAAAATGCTAGCCTTCTATAGAATCCTGTTCCCCCTTGGATTTTAAGTGGTAGTTCTACTTGTAACAATTCCTCTACTGTGAAAAGAGAAACCTCTGTCCAAGTGCATAAATGTAAGCATGCCAAAATGATGCTCAAAGCTGACATGTCAGGGCAAAAGGAAAGCAAAAATGGTGTCATTTCTTTTACAGGTTTCAGTCTTGATTTTTCCTTCTGAGATATTGAATGCTAGCAGTTGGATAATGATGGCTGAAAAGATGGTTTTGTCATCATTGAACATTATGCCAGACTTTCTAGCAACTTGGAGGAACTGTTTGAGATTCTCATCATATTCATCCATGTTCTTACCATACACAGTGACATTATCAACATAAGCAAAGCTGTCTATATTTCTAAGATTAGGTATTATATACACTATTTACATTATTCAGACTATTGTCCTCATCTTTGTCGCCATATTTATTACAATGTTTCAGGCCTTCTTCTTGTGGTTGGAATATCAAACTGAACCTTCAATGACACATGGCACAATGGATAAAGGTGTTAGTTAGATCCAGTGACAGAAAGAGTGTGAGTTCAATTTAGTTAAAAAAGGCAGTGGAGAACTTTCAAAGGGGAATTAACAGGAGATAACTGATAACTGACATCCAATAAACATGGCATGTGAATTTATATTTTTTTTTTGTAAATAGTGAGCTTTAATAAACGGTTCAGTTCGACATTCCAACCATCTGAAGAAGGCCGGAAAAAATAAACGGCCAAAATGTTGTAATAAATATGGCAACAAAGATGAGGACAATAGTCCGAATAATGTAAGTAGTGTATAAGCAAAGCTGCCGATAAGTTTTTCGGTGTCACTGATATCATCAATGATTCTCTGAAAACAAGCTATTCCATTTGTCTCTCTGAATGGCACCTGGTAGAACTGATAATGATTGCCACATGCCTCAAAGACTGTGTACAGCTTTTCTTCCTTCTTGATAGGAATTTAGTGATATGTACTTGACAGATCTAATTTACTGTAGAGTTCATATTTTGATACCTTTTCAATTATTTCATTAACTCACTTTAAGGGATAAATATCTAATTGTGTAAGCTTGGTTCAAAATATTTTAAATAAACATTATAATTTCTGATTTTCTTAAAATAAGTTTTGAAAAGATGGTAATTGATTTTTAAAAGAATTTAAAACTGAGATTTTCATATTTTTATAAAATGGAAAAAAATAGTTGCCGTGATTGATTATCTGCCAATTTTGATGACAAAAAAAAAAAACAAGATTTTTAATGAAAATTTTGGACGTGCTAGGAACGATTAAAAAATGTAAAAAATACCTCCAAAATACTTTGATCTTTCCTCTTGATAAACATTTAGATGATAAAATTTTGTTTTCGTCAAATTTGGTGTCTTTTTCATCATGCTATGCTCTTTTTCAGTGATCTTATACAGGTACATAACTTTTTAGTATGATTAATTTTTTTGTGTGTCGGCGATCGCGTAACGTGTTTTTTAGCGCCTTTTTTGGCAAAAATATTGCTTTTTTTTTCTTTTTTTTTTCTTTTTTTTACATTTTATGATTATATAAGTTAAAAGCTTTTTTATCATGTTTTGAAATTTGTTACTCCTTTGTAGAATGTTGTAAATTTTGGTTAAAAATCTTGTTTTTATTTGCATCAGCGGCAGACCAAAGATAGAGGTTGGTTTTATTTTGTGCTTTTATCACATTGATTGATCTTCAGAAATTAATGAAATTATTTTTTTTAAATCTTGGTAAATTGTTTTTTTTCTATTTTACACCCTCTTAATTTCATGAAATTTCGAAAAATTAAATTTTTAAGACTGGGTTTTTTTTTTATTAGTTATAAACAGAAGGTAGCTCATCAATTTTTTTTAAATTTTTTTAGTTATCTGCTCTGAATTTTAAAATAAAAAATGCAATAAAACTATGACATTATTTAATTAGAAAAGCTTTTAATTGCTTTTGTAAATAAACTATAAGGTCACTATTGTTCGAAGAAATAATTTTTTTCAATGAATAAAGAATTTTTACAAGAATTTTTATTATTTCAATATTTTAATTATAATAATTTATAATAGTTCAAAAATCGTATAAAATTCTTCATTGTTTTCAAGATGGCAGTTTGGTAACATCATTAAATTAAAAATACATTTACGAATCAAAATTTGAAAAGCTCATATCAGTTGTTTGTACACAAATATTTAAAAAAAAAATTTTAAGTAATAATCTTTAGTGAAAAAAATGTTCATAATTTCTACCTATGGGAATCTATACATGACATAATCCTTAAAAAGGTCACGTAATTTAAGTGTCACCTGACACATGTCAATTGTAAATCATTCCTTCAAAAGATTAAATAGACGTTTTAATGGCTATTTCACTAAATATTTTTTGTATTTATTTTAGTTTGGGTCATACTTCAATTATTTTTTTGTTTTAAGGCCATAACCTTAAGAACCTTGAGACAAAATGCAAATTTTATAAAGCTTCTTGAAACCTAATTAAAAGTCAATAAAATATATAAATAATTGCTGAAAATATGTTAATTTGTAAAAATTACTAGGTAATTAAAAACTAAAAAAATTGTTAAGAAATTGGATTTTGTGATATATATGTAATTTATTTCAAATGTTAACTTTAAATTTTCTAATTTTACACTCAATGTGTCACAAATCAATAATTTAATTTTGGAAGATTTTTAAAGTCGATAAATTTGTTTTATTTACAAAAATCTTAAAATTAAGAAAATGTCTATATAATTTCTATATGAAATACACCAGAATATTTTACGTCTGGAAATAACAAATTTAAGTAACCATTTAGCTTTCAGAGCTAAAATGAAATCTTAAAGAATGCTTTTACATTTTTAAAATTTAATTGTAAACCTTAGGTACCCATAATTTTAATGGAAAGTGATTAATCTTCCAAAAATGGGAAGTAATTAATTTTCCTGACCAACAAAGAGATTTCTTGTTGGGAATCGAGATTTACCGAGTAACCCAAGTCACGTCAGGCTCCCACACCGGGTTTTGGTACCCATATAAACGAACGTCCCCAGGTAGTTTTGAGTGCAGTTCAGTTCCAGACAGAGATCGTTTGAGACTGGGAGTTGACCCCGGCTGACAGCGCAGTGTCACATATTAGTGTCGCGACAAGAGGGTGTCACACCACATTCGAAAATTTGGTTAATTTTTATTTATTCGCATCAGCAGTGTACACATTTTAATTTTTTTGTTTCAAGTCAGATTAATTTAACTTTAAATTTTCCTCAAATAATGTTTCAGAAAAATATATTGTATTAGTTAAAATTTTTAAAAACTAGAATTAAATTTGTTTACCAAAAATAGCAAGATTTTTTATTGTGTTTTTACTGAAAAAAAATAAAATAAAATCAAAAAATAAAAACGTTCTAATCAAAATATAATTTCTGTTTGGAATATACCAGAGTATTTTGCTTACTGGAAATAGTAAAAATTTATTTTTCAATCCTCAAGCTTTCAATTAAAGCTAAGATGAAAGCTTCCAGAAAACTTTTTCATTTTTAAAACCTAAATATCAAGAAATAAAATAAGAATAAAAAATCTAATTTCAAATGTAAATGAAATAAAGTATAAAAATAATTAAACATACGTTTAAAATAAACGGTTGCCTCTCAAACAGTTTTTTTTTTTTTTATCAAAATATAGTTCACAAAAAAGAATGGAGAAATTTAAACAAAATCTTAAAAAATACTTTTACATTTTTAAAATTTAATTTTAAAACTTAGGTACCCAAAATTCAACTCTGAATTGTAAAATAAAAAACCCCAATAAAACTAAGACATTATTTAATTAAAAAGCTTTTAAATGGCTTTTTATGAATAATATTAAGGACACTATTGTCTGAAGCCAAAATATTTTTCCTATGAAAAATGAAATTTGCTTTTGACTTTTAAATACAAAATGTGATAAATTTTTTGAATATTTTAAAATTAAATGCAGTTATCAAAATATTTAATTT
Source organism: Acanthosepion pharaonis (assembly GCA_903632075.3). Lineage (NCBI taxonomy): Eukaryota > Metazoa > Mollusca > Cephalopoda > Sepiida > Sepiidae > Acanthosepion > Acanthosepion pharaonis. Next base: position 75,243 of record CAHIKZ030002715.1, on the reverse strand, counting down.
TACAGCTCATAAATTTGAAAGCTTATTACAATCTGTGACACGATAGTATTTTTAAATATTTTTTTAATAAGAGAAAGGTCTTAAATTGCTTTGCTTTCCTTCTGGCTAGCACATATCAAATTCTGTGACTGGTCATCATTGTCACATTTTCAAAATTTTTAATTTTCTTTTTTACTAAATATTTCACTTTCACTTTTTAAATATAATTAATTTATTGTTTTTCAGTGAGAGATGTATGGCATTTATTAATTATTTTTCCTTTTTTTTTTAGATACGTTTAAAATAAACGGTTGCCTCTCAAACAGTTTTTTTTATCAAAATATAGCTCACAAAAAAGAATGTAAAATTTAAAAAATAAAACAAACTTTTTTTCTTAACTAAGAAAACTAAAAATATAAATTAATTGATATATGACCCACACTAAAATAAGATGGATACATAAATTATTAAAAATATTTAGTGAAATATGAAAATATTGAAATTATTACGGAGTTGCTAACTGGGTGCCCTGTGATTGGATGAAAAACAACCAATCACAGGCTACCTTTTTAGACTTTCACCAAACTCCCACGTGAGCAGTTTTTACAAATGCTCTTCCTCTTTTGCTTGTTGGGAACAACACGTTCCCCAACTGCACTCCGTCATCTAAACATCAGGACACGTGTGAGGACTTCGACAGCAACTGAAGCACAAGAGTCAGGACTCTATTTTTCTTCAACCCAGCCAAACAGGAAAGATAAAACTGTTACAAGGACGCATCTTGCAGATAAGTCCCGCAAACCGACTGTTTACAATTTGAAACTTTACTTCTGTTTTCCTACAAATACATGTTTTTTCATACATTTTTCAACTGTGTTTGTGTTCCTTTCTTCTTGCTGGCATCACAATATTTTTGTTACCAATATAATTAGGAAAATCCGAATAAAAAAGAATCAAACAATCTTTAAATTTTCAAAGGATGATTTGAAGTTGAGACATAACAAGGACAAACAAACATGGGGTAAAATGAAACAAAAGTCTAAAAGAAAAAGTTTATGAGCATAGGAGTACAAACTTTGAAAAATGTGATATTTTATCTTTAATATTATATATGAAATGCCATATTTAAAAAAAACAGACAAAAAATCTTTTTATATTAAAAATTATATCATGTGATGATTTATATTAAGCTTTTTTATTTTCGCTTAGTAAATATAGTCTTTATTTAATAACTTAATAACCTAACTTTGACAATGTTTGGGAGAATTTTTAAAACATTTTTGAAACTTTATAATTTAAAAAAAAAAATACAAACAATTCTTGTAAAAATTCATTATTCACCAAAAAGTATTTTTCTCTTCAGACTATAATGTCCTTATTATCTATAAGAACATTTAAAAGGTTGATCTAATTTAATAATTAGTTTTGCTGCAGTTTTTATTTTGCAATTTGGAGCTGATTTTAGAGAATTTTGCAAAAGTTTTTAAAAAATGTTGATGATTTACATTCTCCAAAGAGTCTTGCTTTGAACTAATAAAAAGCATTTTGTTAACGATTTTAATTATAGATATAGATATTTCATGAAATTAGGTGGGGGAGTTAACAGATGTAAAACAAGATATTCTTAACAGGATTTTCTAAAAATAATGCTTTCAAAAATAAATTCATTTGTGAAGAAGTCCTGAAAGTTACATCAGAATCCGACAATTATTGGATTTTTGCAAAATATTCTTAAATATCAAATTTCCTTTTAAAAATTAACAAATACTTTCAGCAATCTAATATTTTATTTCTCTTGTTAAATACTTTAGCTTTCTAGCTTTATGTTTGAAGATGCTTTTTAGAAAAATAACAACATTTAAAATACTATAACAATAAAATAAATTTAAAATTTCATACCTGGAAGTGAGACAACAAAATTTCATAAGAGAGGTAACTATAATTTTTACGTACATCACTTATAGAATATTAGTTTAATAATTTTATTTATTTTTATACAGTCATCCCTCGTTTATTGTTGTTAATCAGTTACAGACCCTCCCACAATAAGTGAATTTCCACAAAGTAGGAGTCTTTATTTAAAAATCAAATATTTTTGTAGTTAGAACATCAAAAATCTGTTTATGACCTTCTAAATACATCTTTTGACATTATAAGAGCTTTCTAGACATGAAATAACAACCCTGTAGTCACCTTTACATTTATATTACCCAATATATTAGACAAAATAAAAGAAAATAAGATATATTAGATGTTACAAATATATTATTATAGTACAATGAAAAGTTCATATGTGTACATCACTTCATCATTGAATAAGTTGCATTATTTAATGTGAACCTAGGAAAATAATGCAACTTGTTTGATGATGAAGAGATGTTACATCTCCTCTCAATCATTTGCATAAACATTCTTTATACCTTGGAAGAACTAATAAGCATAATTTGATGTTTTCTTTTCAGCACATCCTTGAAATCAATAATCCTATTTGCATATCAATCAATCTTTGTATATAGTTTTGGTTTTGTTGTCAAAAATAAACTTTGACATTATTTTAATCAAATACTATTGCCTTGTAGTTTTGAACAATTTTTTGTGGACTCCTTTGTACCAACTCGCAGCCAAACACATCACCAACAAGTGATCCACAGAAATACTGAAATAAGATTGAAGCTATGAAAGGCAAAAAGGACAACTATTATCTCAGTTTAGAAATTTTAAATTAAAAAAAATTTAATTTTAATAACTGAGAAAGTAAAAGTTAATAATTGAAATACCATATCATTTCTTAAAATGTGTTAATTTCTTTATTCCTTACTTTTATAAAACTGTCAAATTTTTGTACTTATTTAATCATTTTCACTTTTTTATTTTATTTAATCATAGTCTATTAACAATAGAAGTGTAAAAAAAAAAAAAATTCTATGCAAATCATTTAAGACTCTTGTGTTTGTGCTGTTGCTAACATTCCATTGTTTTTTTTGTTTTTTATTTAGAGAGAGAATTAGCAAAGGATCTTTTCCTAGGCTCTGAGGAAAATAATGGTTTGGTTTTATTAAACAGAGAGGCCTACAGCAGATAATCCTGCAACAGGTGGAGCTGTCCATGAACTTCATCATTGACGTTTGTCCATGATGACATCTAAAACATCTTAAAAAATCATCAGATATTTTTCAAAATCCATATTTGAATTGTTACTGCACTGACACTTTTTTTTTTAATCATATCCATTTCATGGTAAGGCAATCTTGTTTCACCTCAAAGTGTTTGATCTTCACTGGCAATGGCTGCTGCTGCTGCAGTATTATAGAATGATTAATTACATGTATCTACTTTCATATATTATTTACTGCACATATTAATATAACATTTATGCTTTTTTTATTCACAGATATTTTGGATGTAGAAAAAGCACAATGGTTATTGAGAATTTCAAGGAAGGAAAAGACATTTCACTTTCCCTGAAAAGGCTACATGGTTCATGTGAAAGTCATGGATCTACATGGATGAACTTTACCTGTCAAGAAATAATGTACTTTGAAATGTGTGTTTTATCTTTATACAAAAACACATTAAGTGTTATGTATGAATAAACTTTTGTGAAGTTGGACATAATAGAACAAATGGAAACACATATTATGAAAAAAACATTCTTGTGAAGTTTGTGGGTGTACATTTTCACAGAAACCATGTTTGATCAAACATATGCAAACACACATTGGTGAGAAACCATATACTTGTGAAGTTTGTGGATATGCATTTTCAGACAAGTCATGTATGGTCAAACATATGCGTCCACGCACTGGACAGAAACCATATTCTTGTGAAGTTTGTGGAACTGCATTTTCACAGAAGGCTCATTTATTAACAGGTATGCATACACACTGGGGAGAAACCATGTTCTTGTGAAGTTTGTGGATCTACATTTTCACAGAAGTCTCATTTAATGACACATGCATACACACACTGGAGAGAAACCATACTCTTGCGAAGTTTGTGGATATGCATTTTCACTGAAGTTGGATTTAGTCACACATCTGCCTACACACAATAGGGAGAAACCATTTCCTTGTGAAGTTTGTGGTTCATCATTTTCACGCAAGTCAAATTTAATGAGACATGTGTACACACTGGAGAGAAGCCATTTTCTTGTGAAGTTTGTGGGTCTGCATTTTCACATTTGGTCAAACATATGCATACACTCACTGGAGAGTGACCATTTTCTTGTGAAGTTTGTGGGTCTGCATTTTCACTGAAATTGTATTTAGGGAGATGTGTATACATCCTGGAGAGAAACTGTATTCTTGTGAAATTTGAGGATCTGTATTTTCACTGAAGTCTGAATTGATCAGTCATATGTGTACACACACTTTTTTTTCATAACCATATTCTTGTGACGTTTGTGGATTTGCATTCTCAGTCAAAACAGAGTGAATTTTTGAAGTTTGTCTCTCTCCTGGGCAATAAAAATGAATTCTCCACCTATTCTATTTCTCTTTCTCTTTGATCTTGTCAGTTTTCGTCAAATTGTTTTTAATCAGTCTTCTCACCCTACTTTTTCCCTATGTTAAATCCTTTTCTTTTACAGATATTAACACAACCTGTACCTACATCTCTCTCATCTTTGTCTCCTTCCAAAAGAAAGCAAACTTTTTTTGAGTAGTGGCTCACAAAATATAAATTACTATGCATTTCAGTTGAAAACTTCATAAGTCATGACATTTGTACTGAATATAACAAAATATGCACATCTTAATAAATGAACCAACTTTTGGTGCCTCACACTTACTAAACTTACTAAACTTACTAACCCTAACCCCCAGTTAACTACCAATAACTTAATTTTAGGAAATTTTTCTAGAAATTAAATTCTGTTCCAGTTAATGTCTATACATGTTAAAAGAGTTTGGAGAATTTAAATTTAAATCCATTATTTTTGTAAAACTAAAAATGTCATAATTCTGAAATATATTTTAAGTGAACTGAAATTAAGTGTATTTTTAACTTAAATAATATTTTTTCCAATCAATATAATTTCTGTTTGAAATACTCCGAAGTATTTTACTTACTGGAAATAGTAAATTAAAGCTAAAAAAAAAACTTAAAAAAAGCTTCTTCTTTTATAAAAATTAATTTTAAATGTTAGGTATTGAAAATTAATGGAGGTGCCTAGATTAAAAATAAAACAGAAATTATTGAGGGTTACACACAGTTTACAGTATTTAGAAACTAAGTTTAATAACTTTAATTAAAAAAAAAAAGATGGGGGTCGAAATTTTGTCCTTTTGTTTTTTCCTTTAGTTTTCTTATCACATGGTGACAGTTTCTCATTTCAGAAAGCCAAATTTTATGAATTAGACTTTTTTCAAATATGGTTCCAATAAGGTGACCAAACGATAATGCAACTTTTTGTCTCTAGATGACTTTGTGGTGCTATTTTTCTGTAGGTTTTGCCACTTAATTCTTATTTACAATTTTAGCATTCCTTACAAGGGTTGTCCTCAGAAACTCATCAAGTTATATTAAGGGCTGAAGTATGCGATACTATTAAGCTGGTGCAACTTAACAAATGGGTGGATATTCCAGCTAGTAAAATTTTTCATTTTTCTTTTTTCTTGTTTTAACGATGTATATTGTTACACTTTCTATGTATTATAATGAAGCAAAAATAGTAACATTCTTTGCAAGGGTTGTCCCAGAAACTCATCAAGTTATATTAAGGGTTGAATTATGAGGTACAAAAGCCTGTCAAGCTAGAGCAACTTACAGGTGGATATTCCAATGTATAAAATATTTTTTATTTTAACAACTTATATTGTTACATTTTCTCACTAAGTATTATAATGAAGCAAAAACAGAAATCCATACTGAAAATGAAAAAATAATATAGAAATTTTCTTTCTTTTTTTGAAACAAAAAATTGGCCCAAATAAAGTTGTTGGATACTAATAGTTCAGTGCATAAAATAAAGATGAATTGTAGTCGTCAAGAAAGTAAAACAAATATTTTTAGTAAAAAAAAGATTATAAATCATTTAAAAAAAATCTTTCTTTCTTTCAAAGGCAGAAAAATGTGTGTATCAAATGAAACAATAGAAGCTACTAAAATCTTTCATTTTCCATTTTAGAGATGTCTATATATATATCAATATATAGATATGTATATGTATTTAGGTACACAGTCACACATACACAGGTGCTGGCCTGCCAGGATTCAATATCAGAGACAGCTATTTAAATATAAAAAAGAACATAAAAGTCAGCAGTTAGAGGTGACATTGTTCTGTTTCATCTATTTTGGCGGTTATTTTACCGGAAGTCGTTTATATGTTTATTTATTTATTTTGGGGTTAAATTATTTTGCTTGTTTTTTATTTATTTGGGTTTTTATTTTTGCTTTTTTTTTTATTTTTTATTTTGTTTTTTATTTATTTCTTATTTATATATTTTATTTTTTTTTTTTTTTAATCGGTGTTTTTATTAACGTAGTAAAAATTTGTTTATATCACTTATTTAATAGTTTTGTTTTGGTTTGAGAAGATAATTAAAGCTATTTATTCAATTTTAGGGTTGATTGTTGTAGTTTATTCTAACTATTATTTTGGCAGGAACAGTTTTTAATTTGTTTATTACTTCATTTATTTATTTGGATTGATTATCTTTTTTGTTTTTTTCTAAAAGTTTTTTATCGGATTGGTTTGTTTTTTTTATTTATTTATTTGGATTAATTTAGGTCAATTTATTTTACTTGTTTTTATTTTTGTTATTATATTTTATATTTTTTTTTTTACTTTTTTAGTTTTTTTTTTTTTTTTAACATAGTATTATTTTTTTTTTTCGTTATATAACAGTTATAGCTATTTTTTTCGTCCGATTTTTTGGTTTGATTTTTTATAGTCTAACTAATATTTTGGTCATAATGGTTTTTAATTTGTTTATTATTTACTTTATTTATTTATTTGTTCATTGTTTTTTTTTTTTTTTTTTTTTTTTTTTTTATTCTATTTCGTCTATTCTAACAAGTGTGATTTGGTAATTTGTTTGGGTTAATTTATTTGCTTATTTTATTTATTTTTTTTTTTTTTTTTTATTTTTTTTTTTTTTTTTTCATTTTCAATTTTTTTAAGTAACGTAGTAAAAATTTGTTTTCATGTCTGCATTTTGAGATGAGCTCGGATCTTTTATTTAATAATTTATTTTGGTCTGGGAAAGTAATGATAGCTATTTTTTCCTCCAAGCAAAGTTTTTGTTTTTGATTGGTTGTTGTAGGCTGATGATCTTTTCCTTATTTTCCAAGATATTTTTGGTGTGATGTGCGTTTTGTTTTTAATTTCCCAGATATACTTTAGAAAGCATTGTACTGTTCGCATATTTACTATTTGTGAAAGATGTTTTGTGTGTATAATTTCTTTGTTTCCAGGGTCCTTCAGTTACTCCTATGTATATATTTTTTCTTCATTATCTGGTGATTTTATCGTGGCTTGGTATATTACGTTGTTTTGTAAACAATTTCCGTTTAAGGGACATTCGTTCTTTATTCTGCAGTTGCACGTGGGTTTAATTTGTTCGTGTGGTTTGTTGATAATTTTTTCCTGTTGTTCTTTTTTTATTATTTGTGCCATGTTCTCGGTGCAACTGTAGCTGATTTTTACTGTGTTTTTTTGAATATTTTGTGTAAGGTGCTTGATTCCGGGAAGTGTTTGTGTAAGAGTTTGAAGAATATTTTTCCTACATTTGTTTTTACGTTTTGCTGTATGGTGGGTTGAACCATATGATATTTCTTTTTCCTGTTGGCCTTTTTTGTGTTCTGTGGTGAGTATGTGAGTGTTGCTGGGAATCCACTATTTTTTTTTAGGGTTGTTTCATAGTCTTTCTTAGCTTTGTTAAATATGGATTCATTGGAGGAATTGTCAGAAATGCGGTTAATCGATTTTGCCATCTGTTTGATTATATAAAATTTTGGATTGGAAGATATGTGTATGTAAATTTCCATCATTGGTTTTTCTGTATGGTTTATATGTGCCTTTTCTTAGGTTGAAGGTAACATCTAGAAAAATCTACTTCGTTTAGTTTTAATATTTTTTATATCTATGTTTTGGATTTATTTTAAAATCTTTATTATTGCTTTTCTAGTTTTGTCTGTGTTTTGTTTGTTACAGTTTCTTAAGATTATGAGATATTCATATTTAGAGTCCTGTGTCATTTTTATATATATATATTTGCTCAAACATATAAAGAAAAATAAAATGATTTCTGCATTCCCTATCATTTTTAAAGCAATTGTTATGTCAAATAAATAGTAAATTTTTAATATCCATATTTTTCAAAAAAAATTATGATATTTAAATAAATTGATTTGTTTTATTAATAAATATTTTTAATTAAAATTATTTTTATTTTTCCTAAATAAATATTGATATTTTTATATATATAAAAATAAATATTATTTTATAAAATTATTTATTTATATTGTACCTATGTGTGTACTTTTTCATTGTAATATATATATGGAAGTTTTTTATATTTATTTATTTATAAATATTTAAATGCCATAAATAAATTCAAAAATTTCTTATAAAATTCTTCCATATTTAAATATATATAAATATATTCATATCAAAAATTTAATATAAATATTTTTATATTTTTTATAAATATTATTGTGAATTAAATATAAAATTATATATATTTGTTTATAATTTTATTTTAAATTATATATATATCTATTATTTTAATAAAATTTTTTATTAATTTATTGTCACTACATTAGAAAAAACATTTCATTATTTAAATTTTTTAATTTAAGACAATTTTTTAAAATTAAAAATATTTAAATAAGATAATCATAATGCCATAAGATTTAAAAAGAGGAATAAAAAATCCTGAATATAAATGTTACTGGAAAATTTTTTATGAAAAAATATTTATAATATATTTATTAATTTTTTTATTTTTAAAATTATATATATTTATATATATATTAAAATATATTTTCAAAATATATTTAACTTTTAATAAGTTAAACCAATATATATAAATATAAATATATATATTTTATATTTATAAATGAGTATTCGGAATTGTTATTTTTATTGTTATATTAAATTTTTCAAAATTTTAAAAAATTTAAAATTTAAAAATTTTTTAAATTTTTTTTTGCATTATCTTATATTCAAAAAAAAACTTTTATTTTACATTTATTTTATATTTATAAAATTCAATATATTTTTTAAATATTTTGATCACAAAGGTTTTCTTGAATGTTTTTTTTTTAATTTAAAAAAATAATCAATGACATTAAGGATAAAAAGAAAATTATTTCATTTTTAGAAATAAAGATTCATAAAAGATATTTGGAAAAAATTTTGTAAAAAATTTTATTTTATTTTTATATTTTAGGAAAATTTTTTATTTTAAATGATAAATCATTTAAAATTGCCAAAAAAATAACATTTTAAAAATTCAGGATGAATTTATGTATAACAAAAATATAAAATCATTTGGTTATACAAACATATATTTCTCATTAAATGGAGAAATTTTATGATTTGATAAATGTTTTATATTTTATAAATAATTTTTTCATTTTTTTTATAAATGAAAATCAAAATAAAATTTTTTTAGGAAAAATTTTAAAAATTTATTTATATGGTAAAATATTTGAAGTAAATTTAAATTTTATAATGTTAAACTTGATTTAATTATTTTTGAAATACCTAAAATTTTTATCCTAAATCATTGTAAATTTTTTTATATTGATCAATATGATCAAAAATATATATTTTTTATTTATCTATTATATATTTTTTTTTGATATATAAATGTTTTTCTATTTATGAATAATTTTAGTATATTTTATTTGATGCATTATTTCTTTCTTTAATCCGAATATTTATTTTTTTTCTTTTCATAAATAAAACTCTATTTTCATTTTATTGAAAAATAAATCTAATTTTTGAAAATATTTATTTTAATATTTTTTGATGATAGATAGATGTATTTTTTTATTTTGATATATATTTTTTTTATCAAAATTTTATATATTCAAAATGTATTCATTTATATGGAAATGGAATATATATATAAATCTTTCAAAATTTTAATTAAATAAATAAATAAATTCAAATTCCAAATTTTCATAATTTATTTCGATATTAAAAGTATTTTCATTATATAATTTATTTATTTATAAGTATTTAAGACATTTAATTTTAATAAATAAATCTATCTATGAATTGTTTTTAAACAATTCTCTGAAAATGATT
>CAHIKZ030002715.1:40000-60000 GCA_903632075.3 Acanthosepion pharaonis | reverse complement strand
TTAAGCTTTTCCATTTCTGATTAATATAGTTTTCACTTAATAACAGTATCATCTAATGAAGAATTCTAAAAATTTGAAACTACTTAATTTTTGAAATAAAAATTTTTAAAAACTGGAAGCAGTTCTTCTAAAAAATTCTTCTAAAAAATAATTATCAAAAATAATATCTTCTCAAGTAATTTGATTGTTCTCGTATTTTCTTAAATGACAGGGTTTTTTGTTTGTTTTTTGTTATAATTGGATGTATTTCAACAGATTCTTTCATTTGTACATTTTTTTACATTATTTAGAAAAGCTTTCAATTTTTAAAAAAATTAATTATTTAATAAAGCTTCACTTCTACAAAGAAACAATACCTTTAATTGAAAAAAAAAGTCGGGACTTATACCAATTAAATAAAAAAAAAAATTTTAAAAATTTTAAAAAAACATTCGCGTTGAAAAACTGCGCAGTAATCACGATGAATGAAAAGGTCCGAAAAGCAGTAAAAAGCCCATTAACTAAGTAAGCTTCCGCGCATTAATACGCGAGGCAAACATATGTAAACAATGCCAGTAATGGCGGTCAGACAACGCGAAAGAGATCGAAATTTCATTGTCGAAATACCGTTTTCAAAATAACACTATAATGGAACATTTTCAAAATATTAAAACATCACATAAAATTTAACAGTTTATCCGTTTCCCTACAATAAGGAAAAAAAAATCAAACGAAACAAGTAAGTTATGTTTTCTTTTCTTTGTTTGCAGAGGAAAAGACTTTTTAAATTAAACTTAAATCTTTTAAAATCTGCGATAAAATTGTATTTTTTATTAAATCTAAAAACTATTTAAAATTCGGAAAAACTGATTTTTAATCCATTTTTTAAAAAGTATAATTCATTTATTTTTTCAATTTCTAAATTCTAATCTGTTCTGTAAATTTGCAGATGACGCCCGGCACACCAATTGTTATTAAAATTTCCTGAATTTTCTATTTCGGTGTAAATTTTCATGGTTCTTTCGCAAATAACAATAAAAGTTTGCGAAAATTTACGTTTTTTTTTTGTTTGTTTGTTTTTGTTATCGACAATAAAATTTCGAACTCATTCGCCTCAGGTCCGTCCGCCATTACTGACGTTATTTATATACGTTTGCCTTGAGTCATCATGCGCGGAAGCTTACTTAGTTAACAGCCTTTTACTCATCTTCTTATCTTCCTACTCATCTCAATTACTACGCAAAATCTAAACACATCTTTAGACACTTTTGAAAGTGAGCTTTTATTGAATTCTTTTTTTATTTTAAATTTGTTTAAATTATTTAGTAAAAAATATTTGAACCTTAAAATTGTTCATAAGTCCTTTTCTATCAATTGTTTTTTTTTATTATTTTGTAACCCTCCCACAAAATGTAAATAATCATGCTTTTAAAAACCCCATATTTAAAGATGTAAATAATCATGTTTTTAAGTTTAAAAAATGAATGCATAATTCCAAATAGAGCAGGAAAAAATGAAAAAAACGAAAAATAAAATCAAAATTATGTGCCTGAAAGGATAAAAAAAATTCCTTTTTTCCTTTTTTTGAAAAAAGGTTCACCCATGACATTAAAAAACTTTCAATTGTTTTGATGACAAATTTAAACCAATTTAATAAAAAAAGTTATTATTTAATAAAGCTCCATATGAAAAAAAAAAAAGAAAGCTCATATTTTAAAATAACTTTTGCGAAAATTGCACACTAATCAAGACAAGTGAGAAGATCTGAAAAGCAGTAAAAAGGCCATTAACTAACTAAGTTTCCGCTCATCATTACTCAAGGCAAATGTATGTAAACAAGTTGAATAATGGAAGAAGGACTAGACACAAAAGAGGCCGATCTTTTATATTGTCAATAACTTCAAAACAGTAAATTTCTGCAAACTTTTACGGTTATATTTGAAATAGCCATGTAAATTTACACAGATGTTTTCGAAATTACAATTGGTTTGTGGGGTAAATTTACTGAAAAAATTTCAATATATATGTGTGTGTATATGGATGTATATATATTTTTTTCTGTGAGTGTTTGTATATATGTGAGTCTATATATGTATTTAGATGGAGGTGTATATGTATGCATGTGTATATTTTTAGATTTTTATATCAATATGTAGTTTTATTTTTATTTATAATTTTATATATGCATGTTTGTATGTGTGTGTATATATATATATATATATATATATTTGAATAAAAGACAGACAACGTTAAGATTCCATGTAATAAGCTATTTCACCATAACCCCTTTAACAGGGTTCTGGATCATCAGACTTTACTTCCAAAAGCTGAAATGAAAAAATGAAAAAAATTCACACACTTTTTTCGGACCTCATCAAGTATAATAAAGTTAACGAAGTGAGGAAGTGAGGTGGGAGAGAGGATATGAGTGTGTATATGTATCATTTTAGTTTCCTATTTTAACCCCAGTGTGTCAGCTGGATGTTGCTCAATTTAACGAACTTGTTTCTAGATAAAGGTGGCTAAGGGTGAAAGCGATAACAACTACATTAAAAGGAAGACGTTACAAAAAACCCCAATAAATTACACGACAGGTTTCATTCAAATTTATAGACGCTGTCAGTTCGCGTTATTTTAACGTTTTATTTGAGAGGTTAAGGTTTGATAAATATCTAAATTTTAAAACAATCTCGAAGGAATTAATTTGAAATTCAAATACAGTTTTGGGTATTTTCTATGAAACAGTCGATTGGAAAATCCATAGACAGAACATTGAAAGAGTTTGGGTTAAGATGTGTTTTTACGATGAGAAACATGATCTCAGGCAGGAGGCATATGTTTTAAATCTGGGTCATTAGAAAATACAATGAAAAAATGATCTAAGTAAAATTTATCGGTTAAAATTGAAATAGAGCTTACTCAGGTTATGAGATATTTGGTTTTGTTTAACAGTATTTGTTTTGATTAAAAGGTTGAATCGGTGTTTACATATTCCAAAGTATAATTTTGGTGAAGGATCTTCTTCTAATCATGGTAAATAATTAGAGAATTAATTTACACATCAAGGGATAATTTTGGCACACATGATAATCGCGTGCGGGCCAGGGTCAATTCATGATCAAACAGATTTATCTATATAAACCAGCATAGTTATGCTGAAGAGGAAGCAGACGGAAGAGGCCAGACAAGAGAGAGAGATGGGAGAGACATCAGTCGGCACATTGCTTTCACATGCATGAGCACCCATAAACATTTACCGTTACAGGTTGTCGGCGCCACAAGACAACTGAGAAAGGCCGATGAAGAAAGGAGACAGGAGAGAGAGTCGGGAACAAGACCATCATCAAGAGAGTCACAAGAGATTTTGGTAGGAGAATTAGAGAAGGAAGACTGCCCCTGTTCTGAGAAGTCTGTATGAAACTGGACTACTAGTCATAAATCTACCTCAGGCGATTCAATATCGTTTATCACACACAAACCCTCTCTCTGTTGGGAATGTGGATGCATTGTGTCTTTTTTCTTTTTCTTTTCTCATTTATGTTAAATGTTTTTATTCTCTCTGTAATCTCTGTTCTGATATCATCTTCTTATATAAAAAGACGTCAATATTTCCCCCCAGGGAGCAATCTGTTGTATGGTTACCCCTAATTTCAACATCTTTTGAGTGGACACCTCAACCCAAAGAAAGACGCCCGAAATTGAGGAGCTTTGACTGAAGTGGTAGATATATTGTTGTGTGTGTGAGTATATGCATGAAAACTTATATTTGTGTATGCATTTGTATCTTCATAACTTTATATTTTTATACACTTAAATGATTCTTTACTCGTCACTTTATTTATTTAATAACAAATGTTTCTTTTATATATATTTCTAAAGATTTCTTTTCCCTCATGTCACTTCTCTAAGTATGTAGCTCTCTTGCTGTCTCCCTTTTCTCTCTCTATTCTTCCCCCATTTTAAAATCTATATTATCTCATCTTATATTTGAATTTTTTTTTCAAAGCTGGATAAATTTAAAATTCATTTATTCTTGCAAAATTGTGGTCTGATGAGACGAGAGTTGATTGATCACGTGAAATAAATTAATACCATGGGTTTCAAAAAATCAACATCTGTTGGTATATAATCCAAGTAAATCCTATTAATATAATATGAAATATTAAATATTAAAATTTATTCATGTATATATTATAGTTTTAATATTTTATATTAATAGGATGTACTTGGATTATATACTAATAGATTGTTACATATATATATATATATATATATATATATATATGTATGTATGTATGTATGTATATGTAATATATATATAGATATATATATATATATATGCATCTATAAATCAATCTAAAATAGAATATAAAATAGGTATTGTAAAATAAGTCTTTAAACAGCTGCACTTCAAAGGTGCAATCAAAAAAAATTGCTCAATACAAAATTCCCAAAAATTTTGCATTGTAGACCAAAATGGAATCAGGGATCTACCACTTTTCCCTTCAGCCCCTCAACCTCTGGCGTCTTCCTCTTTGGGTCGGGCCCCATTTTCCTGAACCGAACTCAGGGGTAGCTTTGCCTCGCCTCCCTGAGTACCCATAGATTGTTCGACTGGTCACTGGCCAAGTTCCGCCTGCTGCCCATGTTGTGTTAGCTTTTAAATCCAGTAAGTGGGGTGTTGTCCATACATTCACGGTCGATTGGGGATGTATATATGGATGTGTGGGTGGGCAGGAAAATTAGTATGTGGCAAACAAGGAAATAATATCTGCAGAAGCCGAAAAACAATGGGTAAAATATTGATGTCTTTTATATAAGAAAACAACAACCGTAAAAGAGTTTACAGAAAGGATAGAAAAGCAATTAACATAAGAACTGAGGACTACTCCTCTACCAATTATACCAACAGAGAGAGATGTGTGTATGATTAACTCATTCTAAATCAACTTGGGAGGATATGTGACTTGTAATTCCAGCCCTACATGGAAGTGTAGCTTTTCAGTTGGTTGTCGTAAGTGACAAACGTTAAGTTTCAGTGACTTTTCAATGCGACTGCTACAACGATGATGATATTTCTGGAAGTCCTTATCTCTGACTCACCGCTGGACCACTCACTGCAACGACAGTCTCTCTCTCTCAATGTCACTCTCGTCTAATGCCCAAGTCTCCCAACTCAGTAAAACTCACGTTTATATAGCAAACCAAAGGTTATAAGCCAGGTTGTTCACGTGCCAAACACAAGTGTTGCCATAAGCAAAGTTTAAATTCAGATCTATTTCAAATCTTTTAGTGGATAAAATTAATTAGTTCAATGTTCATTTTCAATTGTCTTTTCGATGACCAAACTCAGCGGATACAACTTATGTTTAGATCAGATTTCACTATCGGTAAACATACACTGATCTTACCTCCCGGTCCAATTTACTTCAATATGTTTTTATCAAAATATTATTTTCGTCAATTTTTTTTTTTTTAATGACCCAATTTTAAACATCACCTCCTGCCCTTTTGCATTTGTTTATAAACAAGTCCTCGCCAACCCAATTTGAAATTTATTCTTTATCCATCTGCCTTGGCAATTTATAGCCCATTCCTAGATAGCTTCCTGTTCATTGGCAATTTACTCTTCCATAAAAAAGGAAGCAAATGCACATAAATTTCTATCTTGTCAGAATCATGGTGATATGCTCACCTTGAAGTGTTTAGTAATGATTTGTTTCTGTCACTGAGACATATTGTTCAGATTTTAATCACATACATTTCATAAGATACTGCATCATGATGATGTTTCATTGCAAATGTTTGATATTTACTGGTGTGGGTTTCTGCATTATTGAAATAATAATTTTTATGTATCTCTCATAATATATACTTCCTATATTATTCACGGCTCCTTTTATTATATCATTTATGCCTTTTGTCTTCACAGATGTTTTTGTGCAGGTATTGAAGAGAAACAATATCCCCGTGAAGTTTTGTGGATCTGTATTTTCAAGGAAGTCAAAATGCCCAAGCATATACGTACACACACTGGAGAGAAACCATATTCTTGTGAAGTTTGTGGATCTGCATTTTCATGGAAATCAAATTTAGTGACACATATGCACAAACACACTGGAGAGAAACCATATCCTTGTGAAGTATGTGAATCTACATTTTTGGAATTCTGAATTAGTGAAACATATGCGTACACACACTGGAGAGAAACCATATTCTTGTGATGTTTGTGGATCTGCATTTTCCCTGAAGCCTGATTTAGTGAGACATATCCGTATTCACAGTGGAGAGAAACCATATTCTTGTGACGTTTGTGGATCTGCATTTTCAGATAAATCAAATAAAGTGAAACATATGCGTATTCACAATGGAGAGAAACCTTACACTTGTGAAGTTTGTGGATATGAATTTGCATACAAATCTCATTTAGTGAGACATATGCGTACACACAGTGGAAGGAAATCACATACTTGTGAAGTTTGTGGATGTGCATTTTCATGGACATCTCATTTAGTGAGACATATACATATACACACTGGTGAGAAACCATATTCTTGTGAAGTTTGTGGATCTGCATATTCAGATAAGTCAAATAAGGTGAAACATATGCGCACACACATCGAAGAGAAACAATATTTTGTGAACTAAACTATATATCATTTGTAACGTAGCATTTTTGACTCATGATTCAGTAGATTCATTTCTGACTAAATTATTTATCTTCCAAATACTTTTAACAACAATAAAAAATATGTTTTCATATATTTGATGATAATTTTCCACTTTTATTCTTTATCATTTCAAACAAATTATGATAATTATAGTGCAACATTTGATGATTGTGGCTGTCCTTAGTTTTGCCATTATGTCAGAATAGAGTCAATTCTAACATTCAGTGTCGAAATTAGTGACCTCCACAGATAAATGAAAAAATGCATAGACCAGGATGAAAAATCCTTTTTTGAAACTTATAAATCTTGTTTTTTTTTGCCTCTGTAGGTTTCTATAAGTTAGTATGTGAAATTTTAGCAATTTTTTCAGTGTAAATCACATTGAAAATTCTTGCAAGAATCAGATGTTTGTCGAGTTTTAGGACTTATTCTCAAATGAATAAAATTATTTAAAAAATGTTTGTTTTATAGAAAGTATTGGTAAAATTTTTTTTTTCATTTGTTATTTGTCTAATTATTTAAGTTTATGAAATTTTAAGAAATTAAATGTGTAGGGTTTCATTCTTTTATTAAGGACAAGTCCATAGAGATTTTTAAAAAATCATCAATTTTCTGTTTTATTTTGATTGGTTTATTATTTGTCATTAAATTTACTGGAGGTTTCTGTTTTTTGCTAAAATTGTTGATTTTATTTTTAAATTCTTTTATAAAATTAGTGGTGGTCCCCATTTTAAACCTTAGGTATTGCAAATTAATGGTGGTCCCTACTAAAATTTAAAATAGGTACCTCCACAACATCACTTAAAATTCAATATACTGTGATGAAAACCTGCTCCAAACAATGAAAACCTATTTTATTATCAAAATCTTTCTTACTAGTAAGAGGAAAGATCAAAGTATTTTTGAATTCTTCATTGAATTTTTACTACTTTTTAGAACATTTGAAATTTTGATTAAATGACTTGCTTTTCTTGCAGCAGCATAGCAGATTTTGGCCTCGGTTTTGCGGTGACAGAAACATTCATTTGGAAATTTTTGCTAAAAATTTTGCTTTTAATGTATTTCAGCCCCTTTACAAGCTGATAATTTTTTAGTGAATATATTAGTTAAAAGCAGAATTATTTGAAGAATTCAAATCACTGAATTTTTTTTTAAAATCAGACCCAGTCTTACTGAAAATCTGTTCTGAATCAAAAAATAAAAATGCAAAAAAACTAAGAAATTATTTAATTAGAGAATCTTTTAATTGCTTTTATCAATAATATATATTAAAGACTATACTGTCTGAAGAAAAACAAATTTTTCAATTAATTTTTACAAGATTTGTTTTCAATATTTACAAATGTTGTAACTTATGGGAAGGTTATTGAATTGAATAATCAAACGAAGGTTGAAAATGAACGATGATACTTAGCACAAGAACAACACAAGATTCGCCAGTGGCGTGTAGAAGTAGTCAACTGCACAAAATGAATCTCCAAGTGGAAGACCACAGTAAGAATATTGCTGTTAAGTAAAATTATATTCACTAATAATATATTTTAAAGCTTATTACAATCTGAAGACACAGGCAGTTTTTAACATAATTTTGATTTGTTTTTATATATGTATATAGGGGCAGAATTTCTTAAGTATGGATGTACAAACCAATAAATCTATTCTTAAAAGCTCCCGTGTTTTAAGAGTTTGAATACTGATGTATGGATGTACAAACCAATAAATCTATTCTTAAAAGCTCATGTGTTTTAAGGGTTTGAAATAGTTTGGTCAAATCTGTGCAAAAAGTGGATCACAGAACACTTTCAACTTCATACACTTTCAAAAAAAAATCTTGGGCCCACATTGCTTAATAAATATACAAGTAGGCATGACTATCCACCCATGCTTAACTAATTTTTACCCCTTGTGACTGAAATCCAAGTCTTGATGAGCCACCCGAAGCAAATAAAAACAGAAACTCATTCACAATTGCCAGTGAGCATTGTAACATCAAACGAATTGCAACTAAACTTCTCATCATACAATCTTAAGTTTTTCGTTCATATGAGCATTATACAACTTAACGATATTCACACTCACTCACCAAAACTCACCAGCAAACGCTATTCCAATTCACTTACCAAATTTCTTATGCAGAAGTTAAACAAATTCCTGCGAACAAATCAACTTTATTTCTCAACATTCAAGAACATTGTATTATACAAAACAATCAAAGGTAGATAACTTCTTTTATCACAAAATTACATTCAACTTTACAAACATTTACTACTAACATGAACAGTAAATTCTTTCTCTTGCAATAAATTCACAGAATCTTCAATAACAGATTCTAACAACCTTTCAAATCAGAACTCATTAACAAAATTTAATCTTTCACCATACTTCAGTTCAACATAAATTAAACTAACTAAATTTCACCTAAAAAATACACTACATTTTTGTAAAATATTTTCATTACAAAAATATATTGAAAATTATTTGTTATTCAAATATTTGCCTTTTGTCTTTTATCACAAATGTTTCTTGTTTTCTCTTGTTGTTTTTGCATTTTTCCTTAACATATTCGTAGAGTAAAAAATTGGATGAATTGATTTGGGCCGTCAACACCATTAAATAAATAGTAACCACCAAACTTTCCACTACAAGTACACTCACAATTCTTAATCCACAATCCACTTCTATCAGGTCTGATAATGTCTCTGGTAGCCAAAGACATAGTTTGACAACAGATCACAGTAACTGGCTGGTGCTCAACCGAAAATGGTAGTGGATTTATTATTGTAAAAATACAACAATTGTGGCACAAGACCAAAATGGGAAGTGGGTTGAGGCTGTACATCATTAATTCTCTTATAACCAGCTAATCTGATTCATGGCCCATTCATTCATTACAAGTAACTCCTTCACCAGAAGAAGTCATCCTTCAATGGTCACTCTTACATATACCCCATAATAACAATTACAATACCCCATAATAACAGAGGATCTACAGAAATCATCCCATGATGTAAAAATTTCTTATATAGAAATGTACACAGAAATATATATATATATATATATATATATATATAAATAAATAATGACGACATGAGATTAATAGGAGGGGATAAATCCCAAAGAGAAACTAAGATAGAAAAAAATATCAAACAGAAAATAACAGATGTTAGTAGGATCTGTCCACTGACAAAGATAAGATTGGCCGTTGTATGATGTCTTCAGATAAAATCAAGAAGGTCACTTGCTAATGGAGAGGGAGGGATAAAATAAATATGATCATGGGAAAGCAAAGACTAAGCCAGTTTAGATGAAAAAATGTGACCAAAACCAACTGGGGAGATTAGATATCTCAAACTGGATCATAACAAAAAGCAGAAGTTGAGAACAGGTTGGTATTCAAAAAAGGTCTAACTGCTCCACTGTGACCAAGAGGACTTAAAAATGGAACTCAAGGATGCCTTCTTTTACACCAACCAGGCTCACTACTTTCACCCACCTTTCACTGAGAAAGCTACCAGTTCTGATTTTCACCTTCAGCTGATGATGAAAGAATCCGACCAGAGCCCAATGAGAATAGCACTCATATAACAAGATTCCCTCCATTCGCGTCGTCCAGATCACCATTCTTGCCACAGCTAGCAGCGTTAGAAAAACCATTCATTTCACCCCAGAATATGGGAATGACACTTTATCGCACAGGTCTGTGAGATCGATGGGCACAAGATTATCGGGAGCTATACGAGTTGTCAACTCGCCAACATAGTCCCAGTGAGAAATTAGATGTTCCGAAACAATTGACAGGTAAGCGAAAACTCAGGGTTACTGAGGTAATTGGCCACTGGTTCCCAAGGCATGAAAGAGCACAACTCGGTCATTGACAAGCTGAGCCACATTCAGATTGGATCCTTCTCAACCCCCTCCACTAATTCATGATACAAGACCTTCCTAGGCCCTGAAAGGTCTTTGGACCAAGGAACAACCCCTAAGGCTGCTTGACAATAATGAGGAAACCTGATAGGAGGAGTGATGCTAAGGCTAGGGAAGGCGTCCCTAACACTACCTTCCAAAATTGAGACATCTGTCTAAAGACGGTGTTGGAAGCCAACCTTGAGGCAATCCCACCCCCATGATGCAGATGTAGACACAGGCTTCTTTGGTGACATTCTGCTTGCAACTACCTCTCAGGTGGGTGGACAAGAAGGATAAGAGGAAGACGTAAGTAGCACACATCTTCACCCTACCCTTCAAGTGCAACCTCCTTCATAGCCAAATCTGGACTGATGGTATAACATTTGTCTGTACTTCTGACTAGTCCTCTAGCTGGAGACCTGGCGCGAACCACACTCCAAGAATGCGGACAGGTCTATCAGTCAAAGTGGTCCTTCCAGGCACCTAACAGCAAGCAAGAAGACTTGTGGGGTTAATCTTGGCTTCCATGAACTTTTCGTAATGTTCAAGCACCTTCTATACCACCTCAATCATGACACGAGAATGGATACGTCATCAATTTACGTGGGAACCCTAGTTTGAGCACCACCAGTTACATTGATTCCATGTAGGGCCAGACTGCATGCCCTTTTCATCAACTGGCAAAAGAGAGGCTCCAGTGCCAAAGTAGGAGCAACAGTATGCAACCATGATGAACTGACCAAGACATTGCAAAAGCACGCAACTGCTTTCAGTTCACCTGATACAGGAGGCTAATCCGCCTGCAGAGGTTGGGTTCAAATCTGGCGGCCTGTAGGACAGTAGTTAGGTATCGATAGTCAACACTATCAAACGCCCGAGACTGATCCAATTTGATCTGTGCGTCTTGACCATCATCTTTTACACCCGCTATAGTCCTATGGATTATTCAGGTTTCTCTGAATTGTTCGGCCATTCACGATTAGAGGCCCATAACCTGTTGGGACATGAGCAGACTTGTACGTCTGCTCATGTCCCAACAGAATCTCGGTAAATGACTGCAAATGCCCCGTCAGAATCTTGGCCAAAATCTTTAACTCTAAGGTTAGCAGGGTTATGGGCCTCTAATCATCTAATTCCCACCCACTAGACTTCACACTCTGTGATCATACTCTCACAGCTAGCCACTTCAATTGGTGAAAGCAAAGGAAAGTCAGCCAATTAGCTGCTAAACTCTTCGTCACATAGACCAGGCTCCTTGGTAAACTGACTCTCAAAATGCTGCTGAAATGCCTCACACATGCCATTGGTCAACCTCAGAGTACGCCCCTCAGGGCTCTTGACCTCACAAATGTATTCAATCGGAATCTTGACAGATCTCTTCTTTGCGCAATTCTACGCCCATGTTCATGGCTTCATGAGACATCTTGTTTCACCTATGCCTAACTACCTGACATTGGTAGCACTTGCTAGCTAAACCTATCTCTAGGGACCCTCCCACTTAAGCCTCCATGCTGGACAGACTATACTTGAGACTCTTCACCCTTTTAATCTTATCAAGTGCGACCCACTGGCTATATTCTGTGAGTAAAAGACCTTGTAGAGGACCGTGGGGTGATGAGTATGTATTGTAGAGGAAGACATGTGGATCTAATTTCCTGCTAGCCAGTCCAACTACATGAGAAAGTTGGACTTTAATTAAGTTCAAAGAAAAACAAAGAAAACAAACATGACCGATAAATATATATTAAACAAATATATGTATTAATAACAAGTTAAAGGTTACAAGTTACATGGACAGAGTGCGTGTGTGTGTGTTGTGGTGAGTGTTCGTACATACGTGTATTGTTCTTAGTGTGTTCCTAGAATTTGGGAAACACTGTATCTGTGAGAGCTCACATCTGTGAGGTGGTATAAGGCTGAAGGCCCGAGGAAAAAAGAGATCGAGGCGAAGGGTCAGGCCATATTTATAGCCAGGAAAGAGAGACCCCTGGTGAAGGGTTAAGGAGCTGAGAAGGAGCTAACTCCGACAACCTAATCTTATCCTTAAGCTTCACCCACCACCAATAACCACTCATACGAATTCTTGATGCATGAGACTAGCTTGTCCAGCCTGTCCGTTAATGACAGATTGAATTTCCAGTGTTCAGATATTCTCAGCCTAGCATGATGTTAAAAATAAGCTCCTCCTTTAACCAACCTGCCAGTCACTGCTGTCAAAATGACTCACTGATGAAAGGGATCAAAAAGATACATTAACACATACTTTCTTTTTTACTAAATCCTTTTTACATTATATTTGGTTGACAAGAAAAGTTAGCTTTCTTTTATTTCACTTGTTTTAAGATTTTAAAAGAGTTAACGGTTGTTGATTAGATATTAAATTGTAAACAGTTTTTCGCCTTTTATCATCAATATTTCTAAAAATAATAATAAAATAAATAATAATTCTAATAAAATTATAATTTGATTGTTGGGTCTCTCGGTAAATGAGTGCGAATTACCAACCTTATCGTTTGTGGATATGTTATCACAAGGGAACATACACCGGTGGACACCGTCTCTTTAAAGCGCATGCGTCATTGTAGCAACAACTGCGTGGCTAAAAAGAGGTAAGGACATTTAAAATTCTCTGTCTATCAATTCAAATGATTGTTTTTATGTCTGCCAAGGTTCATAGAAAACTGTTTATATTTAGTTTCACGTTGAAGAAGCCACAAGTTTTGTGATGGCGAACAAGACTTGCGAAAGAAACAAATTTTTTTATCAGTTGACCTCTTGCCTGATCCTCAGTTTTTTTGTACCGTGGTAATTAATTAATTTAATTTTAAATTTGCTAATAAATAATAAAGTGAAAGGGTAATTTGCTTTGTAAACCCTACGCTAATAAAAAAAATTCCCAAATAGTTATATTTAGGTGTAAATTATCTACAATAAAATTTGGAACTCATTTGCGTCGCGGCAGCCAATACTGACGTTGTTTGCATATATTTGGTGCGGAATAGTCTTGCTTATTACACACGCATTGAGTTCTCAGTTGCGCACTAATTGAGTCAAGTAAGAACCGAAAAAGGCCTTTAACAATGTAATCAGCAGCGCAAATGTAATCAGCAGCGCGTGAATGAGTCCGAACTTTTATTATCGATAATTTCAAAATGTTAAATTTTATCAAAATTTCTTTGTTATTTTCAAATTAAGCATGTACATTTACAAAAAGTTTGTTATAAGACCAAAGTATTTTTAAATAATTAAAAAAAATTTTATTCCATTCTAACAAGTTTCAAATTTTGGTTGAAAATAATTTTTTTTTTTTTTTTTTTTTAGGTCAAATGTCGCCTTATATTAAATATTAGTTTTTAGTGTTCTTTTTTTCATTTGAAAAATATTAATTTGGAAATTCTTGCAAAAATCAAATAATTGTCAGATTTCAATGAAAGTTTCAGAATTTATTCAAAAATGAATGAAATTATTTTAAAAATATTTGTTTGTTAGAAAGTCATGGTAAAAAATATTTGTTTTTTACCAGCCCACCACTCCTTAGTTAATTTTATGAAAGCTCTGAACACTCGAAAAGGTGATTATATTTTTTTCTTTAATTAGATGCAGAAGACTTTGAATATAAATCATCGATTTTTGTTTTTCTTTTTTTTTTTTGTTCTATCTGAACTTTAACCCTGAATTGTAAAATACAAAACCCAATAAAACTAAGACAATATTTAATTAAAAAATCTTTTAATGGTTTTTCTGAATAATACATATTAAGGACATTTTTATCTGGAGCCAAAATATTTTTTCGATGAAAAATTAATTTTTTACAATAATTGTTTTCTTTTTTTTAATTTTAAATGCAAAATATGATGAAATTGTTAAATATTTTAAAATGAAATTTGAAGCCGTGACCTTCAGGAAATGAGGTTATTAAAAGATATACTTTTTACAGATCTTAAATTTGAAAGCTTATTAGACTCTGAATTTTTACTTTTTTTTTTTTTTTTCATTTTTTGAATATAATTTTTTTTCTCTTTCAGTGAGAGACATAGTGCAATTATTAACTTTTCTTTTTTAGATTCAATTTTAGGGGTGGAAACCATGCAGGCTTTGAACATATCTTCATTAAAAAGTACCTTAAAAAAATCAATAAAATATTAAACTTTAATTTTTAAGAATTACTTTATAGTTAAATGAGCTGGTTGATTTAAAAAATAAAAATACTGTTACTTCTGCCCATCTATCTGATAAATTGCCCTAGCATTAGCTGTCAATACATTGACATAAATGTCAATTCACACCTCCAAAAACAATCACCACAGTTAGACATGCTTCTCTTATTTCCAACTAAATTTTTTCTACTAAAAAATTAACTGTTTATTTCAAACTATATTAAGTATACTTTATGTTTTCCAATTTTCCAAAAAATCACTGTTGAAAAAAAGGTATAATTGAATTTTACAAGCTTATATGGTAATTGCTTACAAAACAATGTAATATACCAAGCCACGGTAAAATCACCAGATAATGAAGAAAAAATATACATAGGAGTAACTGAAGGACCCTAGAAACAAAGAGACTATGCACACAAAACATCTTTCACAAATAGTAAATATGTGAAAAGCACAATGCTTTCTAAGTATGTCTGGGAAATTAAAAACAACACAAAGCAGTAGTCAACATCAGCCAATATCAGCTGAGTGCCTCTGAGGAGTTGGTATTGAATAAGGGTCTCAACTTTGCCACAACCATCAGGTGAGTGCCATACTTGGACATGATTACCAGAGTCGAGAGTTGAACATCCCTCAGGCTCAGGCGGATGAACTGAGATGGAAAGTGAGACAAACCTTGGAGAGAGCCAAGCCGCCCAGGTCTAACATAGCAAAACTGGAGAGGCTGGCGATTGGATCCCTACAGAGGAATGAAAACATCATCATACTACCGGCTGACAAAGGTAATGCGACTGTAGTGATGGACAAATTGGATTATACAAGAAGACCTCATTAGCAATGGTAGCTACAACAAAGTGAAAAAGGATCCTACTATGAAAATGGAACGCAAACTGACACAGATACTAATCAAGAACAAGGATCACTTCGCACCTAAGACGTATAGGCAGTTATCGCCGCGTTACACCATGCTGCCTCACATATACGGTCTCCCTAAGATTCACAATGACGGTATTCCGCTCAGGCCGATTGTTAGTTGCCAAGTCTCTGTGTGCCACCCTCTGAGTCACTTCCTTGTAGATATAATTGACCCACTGATCGGAAAGTCTCCTTCATATGTTAGAAGCTCCACCCACTTTGTGGAAATAATCAAAGATGCTCCCATCCTATCCAACCAGATGGTGAGCTTGGACGTGGTGAGTTTGTTCACCAAGGTACCCACGGAGGGGGCACTCTCAGTAGTCAGAGACATATTGGCCTCTGACTCTTCCCTAGAAGAACGGACCAGTATTCCAATAGATAATCTGATGGAGATGTTGACTTTCTGTACTCAAACAACACACTTCAGAATGGAGTCACGACAGGATGAGGGCTTAGCAATGGACTCACCATTATCACCAGAAATAGCGAATATATACATGGAATACTTTGAGGAAATGGCATTAGAATCTATATCTCTAAAGCCAACTATATGGTTAAGGTATGTAGATGACACCTTCATACTCTGGCCACACCAGGAAGATGTTCAGGTTCTACTGGACCATGTGAACTCAATAAGACCTTCGATGCAGTTCACAATGGAGAAAGAGAGTAACAACACACTCCCATTCCTGGATGTACTAATATCTCGAACAGAGCATGGGTCTAAGACATCCGTATACTGTAAACCGACATTCACCGGAGAGTACCTCAATTTCAACTCCCACCATTCATACAGCATAAAGAAAGGGATCGTCTGTTGCTTACAACACTGAGCAAAAGTCATAAGTGGCGACCCAGAGATGTTAGATAAAGAATTAATCAGTATAAGTAGTACCCTACTGTTAATCTGAGTTAAGACTTGAGTTGTCTCCTATTGTCTATAGATAAAAGGAAGTCTGTTTGGAGTGATCTCATCTTGATTGCTATTGTAGTTTCCTTTGACAAGATGGCAGTTTAGCTGAGACTGGATGTCTGTGGAAGGAGTAAATCATCAATGGTAGCAAAGCATAGTTTCTTTTGTGTGATAAGAAGCTGTCTTGTTCAGCAAACGCTGAAACACATTTAAAAGAAGAATGGCTTCCTTCACAAAACACCCACCTGTTTTGGTAAATGAAGAGGCATATGCTGAATGGAAGCAAGATATAGGCATGTGGTCTATATTCACAGACTTACCTAAGGAGAAACAGGGCCCTGCTGTGTTTTTGTCATTACCACAAAATATAAGAGAATGTGTTCAACACTTGGCAATAATGGATATTGGTGGAGCAAATAGATTAAATATAATTATTGACACATTGGACAAAATTTACTTGCCGGATGAAAATACGATGACATACATGTCATTTAAGGAATTTTATTCCTACAAAAGGGCAACCGGAGTTATTGTAAATGAATTTTTGGTACGATATGAATTTCTGTATCAAAAATTACATAAATTTGGAATTACTCTACCAGAAGGAGTCCAGGCCTTTTTTGTTCTGAATGCAGCAAATGTATCAGAGAAAAATGAAAAATTAGCAAGAACCACATGTTCCAGCTTAACATATGCAACAATGAAAGATACACTGAAGAAAGTATTTTCTGATATTTTATCAACAGAATGTAAAACTATCCCTGCTATCAAAGAAGAAGTTGAAACAGTAAATTCCAATAGATACAGAAGTATTAAGAAACAAAGGCATGACAAGTTATATAAAATAAATCCTACAGACAGACAAGGTAAGATAATGCGTTGTTTTAAATGTAATTCAACTAAGCATTTTGCCTGAGATTGTACGAGTTTCAATTCTAGAAATAATATCAACACTGTGGTGGATACAGACCAGGTGAACTTTACTTTGTTTAATGTTGATTCATGTTATCGAACATTGATAAATGACTCTTATTCGAATGTAAAAATGTCCAATCTTGTGAAAGAGACATTGGGTATGGCAGTGTTGGACTCTGCTTACTCATGAACTGTTGCTGGAGAAATTTGGTTTAATGTATTCTTTGATACATTAAATGACCGAGATAAGCGGTTGGTGGAAACTGTTAGATCTAACAGAATATTTTGTTTTGGAGAGGGAGTGGAGGTAAGAGCTATTAAAACAGTTAAGTTTCCTGTAACAATAGTGGGTATAAGAGGTATCAGAGGTTATATTGAGGCTGACCGTCAAAAATGATATACCCCTGTTATTAAGTCATAAATCAATGAAAACTGCAGGAATACTACTAAATTTTTAAAACGACAGCTGTCGCATTTTTGGCTGACATATTAAATTGCAAACAACAACTTCCAGACATTATAGTCTGCCACTAACTAATATGCTTTTGGAGGTTAAAAATGCACCAAGCATAGTCTTACATTGTGAGACTTTAAAAGGATGTTCTCGAGTGGAAAAAAGGAGGAAGGCTAAGAAATTACATAGACAGTTTACTCATGCATCTAAAGAAAAATTAATAACTTTGGTTAAACGTAGTAAGGCATTTTATGACAAGGAATTTCTGAATCAGATAAAAGATGTTTGTGATTCTTGTTCAGTTTGCCAAAGGTTTAGAAGACCCTCTCTTCGACCAGTTGTAGGATTGGCTCTTGGTAACAGGTTTAATGACACTGTATGTTTGGATTTAAAGGACTATCAACATAACCAATGCTGGATTCTACACCTAATTGATACATCCACTAGATACTCTGCTGCCAGATTAATTAAGACTAAGAAAAGTGAAGAAATTATTCGCAACATATTTTTAATGTGGATATCTTATTTTGGAGCTCCCAAACAGTTTTTTAAGTGATAATGGAGGAGAGTTTAATAATGAGGGCTACCGACAGATGAACGAAAAATTGAATATTGAAACATGCATGACAGCTGCAGAAAGTTCATTTAGCAATGGTACTGTGGAACGTCATAATCTAATAATTGCTGAAGCAATGGAAAAACATTAGATGATGAAAAATGTGAGCCAGAATAGCTTTGGCTTGGGCTGTTAGTGCCAAAAATGCACTTCAAAATCATTCTGGATATAGTCCAAATGAGCTTGTATTTGGGTCAAATATTAACACCCCATCAGTTTTGAATGATCGGTTACCTGCATTGGAAACAGCAACAAGCAGTGATATGGTGAGAATAAATCTAAATGCCCTACATACAGCGAGGAAAAGCTTCATGGAAGCCGAATCAAGTGAAAGAATTTGGAGAGCCTTGTGATATAATGTAAGGACTTATGCGGATGAAGGATTTGTGACAGGTGACCGTGTCTACTATAGAAGACAAAACTACAATGGATGGCATGGTCCTGCTAAAGTTCTGGGAAAGAAGGTCAATGTGTATTGATCAGACACGGAGGAGCATTTTTTCAGGATGCATCCATGTCACTTGATGAAGGTAGACAAGGAATTGCGAAGTCCAAGGAATGAAGAAAATACAAATTCTTCAAATGAGATGAATGAAGTGTTGGAGGAGGAAGATGAAGGACAATATAATAACAATTCTATTAGCAATAGAAAGGAAGTGAAAGATAACAGTATAAAACCAAGTAGAAATGAAGTTATAGAATATAAATTGAGAGGGAGTGATGAGTGAAAGAAAGGAATGGTTATGAGCACACAACCAAAGTCAATGGAAAAATATAGCCATCGGCTAAATATAAAACCAGAAGCAGAGAATGAAGATCCTCTTTGTGTCAATTGGGATCATGTTGATCAATGGAGAAAACTTTCTCATGTAACAGAGGGAATAAGTAATCAGGAACATGCAGTTTTGCTTACTTCTGAACAAGGACAAGATGTGATTGATGCAAAGAAAAAGGAATTGGAAAATATGAAAGTTCTTGAAGTATATGAATGTGTGCCTGACATGGGGCAAAAATGTATATCAACAAGATGAGTGATAACAGAAAAATTTATGAATGACAAAAAGATAATGAAGGCTTGTCTTGTTGCACGTGGTTATGAAGAAGTTTCTCATAACTTAAAAACAGATTCTCCAACATGCAGCTGTGAGGCCATGTGTCTCGTATTGTTAACAGCCTCAGTTATGATGTGGCAGGTGGAGACACTTGATTTTACCTCAGCATTTCTGGAAGGTAATATGTTGGAAAGAGAAGTATTTCTTAGACCACCATCTGATGTGTGTCCAGAATCACAGGTGTGGAAGCTGAAAAGATGCATTTATGGTTTAAATGATGCACCTCGTTCATGGTACAAGCAAATTAATCATGAGTTAACTTGTTAGAAGGGAATGGTGAGTGCATATGACAATGCACCGTTTCTTTGGCACAATGCCACTGTTGACTTGATAGGCATTCTGGCAATACATGTAGATGA
>CAHIKZ030002715.1:0-32500 GCA_903632075.3 Acanthosepion pharaonis | reverse complement strand
TAAAAATTGTTTTTCATTTGTTACTTATCTTCTAATTATTTAAGTTTATGAAATTTCTAAAAATTTAATGTGTTATGTTAAGTACAAGTCCTTAGAGTGAAAAATCATCAATTTTATGTTTTATTTTGATTCAGTATACCATGAAGAAAACCTGCTCCAAACATAATGAAAACATAGATATATTATGAAAATCTTTCTTATTATTAAGTGGAAGGATCAAAGTATTTCTTGAATATTTAATTACGTTTTTTCCCCCTTTTTTAGAACAGTATTTAGTTTGCATAATTGGCTTGGTTTTATGAAGGTTGGGGCCCAGCAAGGGTATATGCAGAAATATTTGTTACTCTTTAGTTGAAGCAGGAGTGTACAAACAGGTTTATTTTATCTCTCAAGCCCAGAAACACAAGATTCAGGCAAGTTGCTTCTAGAATTCAAGACCCTCTAAAAAGATCTCATGACTTCTTTATCCAATCACCCCAAAGCAAAGTGACAATGCCACTAAGATGTAAGGGGCTACTGGGTGTGAAAGAGAATGAAAATTTTTTAGAAGGAATCGGAAACCTAATCTTCAATAGAAAATAAGGGATAAACCTCTAGTCCTGTTCAAAAGACTGGGTAGGGCAATAGCATTGACATGTAGAAGTTTGGTGATACCCACAGAAAACTTCTTGATTGGGGATAGGGTACTCCGGTCTCATCAAAACACAGATGTGCATTCACACTGCTTGTGGAACAATAGTATACTTGTACAATAATGTTAACAATTTCAAAAACTAAATTTTACTTCATTGCATGATTGGACACTTGGGACTGTCACAGCTACATGCTATTGGATGACAGGCAAATATTTTACTGCTATGGAAGAAAACTAAATAGTAAATAAACAGGAAAATAATAACAAGCAACAGGAACATGCAACTCTGACCATCAATACGGTTGAATTTTACCCTAGTGTTGTCATATCCTACTATGGTAACAGGAAAATGACTAACTGAAAATCAAAACTGATACTAATGCAGTTGACTGGCTAATTATATCCAATGGATGAAATATTAATGAATACTGCAGAGTGCTAGAGGTTAAATAATTTCACTTCTCATTAAAATCATGACAAATACACACAAACAGGGTACTTTTAAAATCTATACTTACTAAAAATGATTTCAGAAAGGAGCTCATTACACTGTTTAGCAGAAATACCAACCACACAGTGGTAAGACATTAGTCACAATAGTGTCTTCATCTGGTTCATGTCTTACTATTATGTGGGAGGTACCTCGGCTGCACCAACGTACAAACAGATGTGTTTCTGGGCTTGAGAGATAGAATACAATATTCAGGCAAGTTTCTTCTGAAATTCAAGAGAAACAAAAAAGATCTCATGATTTTTTTTATCAATTTACCACAAGAAAAGTGATAATGCCACTAAAATGCAAGGGGCTACTTTATATGAAAGAGAATGAAAAGATTTTAGAAGAACTGGAAAACTAATCCTAAACAGAAAACAAGGGATAAATCTCTACTCCTGTACTGGGGAAGGCAATAACAGTCACATGCAGAGGTTTGGTGATGCCCAGGACCAACTCCTTGATTTTACGCCCCTAAGACTAAGATGCACATAGGTCCACATTCACAACAGCTTGTGTGAATGTAGGGAAATTGTACAACAATGTTAATAATTCAAAAACTAAATTTTTTATTTCGCTTTTTGATTGGATGCTATGGACAGTTAAACATTATGCATGTTACTGGATGATAGACAAACACAACTTGTATGGCGGAAAAGTAAATATTAAATAAACAGAGGAATTTTTCTTTTTTTTTTAAATAGAAATAATTTCTAAATGGATTTTATTTAATCCAAAATTGTTTCTATTAATACAAATATTATTTTTAGTGGCAAGACATGTTTGAAGTGAGATTCCTGTTTTTCTTTATTTTCTTGATTACAAAATATTATACAGGTTGAATTCCAATAAGAAATTTTTTTATTATTAGGATGTCTCAATCTAGGCTGATTGACATTAATTTTATTGTAAAAAAAAAAACAGGGAAATCAACTCAGATACATGTCCCTAATTTAAAAATTTCCAAATACAAGTGCATCAACACCTCATAAAAATAGTAACATCCAAGTTTTAAAAAATACTTTTCTGCAATAATTTGAACTTTAATTCAGCTAATCTTCCTCAAATAAAGTTTCAGAAAAGTACATTTTATTTTGGCAAGATTTTTACTAAAGATAATTATGTCGTGCTCAGAAAATTGTAAATATGGCTAGAGTGAGCAACACTTTAAAAAAAAGCCAAGAACAGACACGAAAAGAACAAGTCTACAACTGTCAGAGACCAAAAGACTTGAATCAAAAATATCTCTGCAGAAATAAATGAATGTAAGTCAGATTCCCATGATAAACCACTGGATAACTCTGAAATTCATACGCCTGTGCTTTCTGACTTTGAGAATCCACCTTCTACTTTGGTTCCCAAAGGTGCAGTAACACTAAGATGGTCTTCAAAGAATTGTCGAAAACTGTCTTGATATCTGATATAAAAAAGATATATATATATATAATCAAATATGTGGTGCAGTTCAACTTATATTACATGAATCATTCATACAAAAAGTAGATTTGTAAAGTTAATGATATAAATGGCAAAAAACATCTTCGCAAACAAATTTATTAAAGTTACATTAACCTACGAATCAGCTTCAAGTTGTCTAAGGTCTTTTTTTATTCTGCTAGTACTTTCAGCTGTACACTCAGCCATTCTCAGGCATGGAATTTATTTATTTTTTTTTCTCTTGATGGCAAAAGAGTATAAAGGTTGAATTCTGATGAAAAAACATTATTCTTTAGAAGGATGTCTCAATCTAGGCCGGTGGCACATTAATTTCTATTTTGAAAAAAAAAAACAGGGATGTCAACTCAAACACATGTACCTAATGTAAAAACATACAAACCTCCAAGTTATAAAGATGCATTTCTGGAATAATTTAAACTTTAATTTGGTTAATCTTCCTCAAATAAGGTTTCAGAAAAGTGCATTTTATTTTTTAAAGCTTTTTAATAAAGAGAATTATAATTTGTTCAGAAAATTGTAAATATGGCTAGGGTGAACCATACTTTAAAAAGAAAAATAAAGCTGAGAACAGATATGGAAATCGCAAAATTACATTTTATTTTTGAAAGATTTTTAATAAAGAGAATTATGATTTGTTCAGAAAATTTTAAGTATGACTAAGGTAAACCACAATTAGAAAAGAAAAAATTCTAAGAAAAGATATAGAAAGAGCAAAATTAAATTTTATGTTTAAAAGATTTTTAATAAAGAGAATTATGATTTGTTTGGAAAATTTTAAATATGGCAAGGGTGAACCACACTTTGAAAAGAAAAAAAAATTCTGTGAACAGATATGGAAAGAGAAAAATTATATTTTATTTTTGAAAGATTTTTAATAAAGAGAATTATGATTTGTTCAGAAAAAATTTAAATATGGCAAGGGTGAACCACACATTAAAAAGAAAAATAAAGCTGAGAAGAAATATGGAAAGAACGAATCTATAAATATCAGAGAATTAAAGACTTGTATTGAAAATGTCTCTGAAGAGATAAATGAAAATCAGATACCCATCATAAACCACTGGATAATGCTGAAATTCATAAGCCCATGCTTCCTGACTTTGAGAATCCATCTACTACATTGGTTCCCAAAGATGCAATAACACTCGGATGATCTTCAAGGAATTGTCGAAAACTGCCATTATATCTGATATAAAAAAGAAAGAGAGAGGTGAAAGTTACCATAACCTTAATTGGAACTATTCATGTTTACCTCCCTTCTTGATACTTTGTTTGGTATATATTTCTAACATTTGTTTATTAAAGCCTTTGTTAAGTATCTTCTGGTCCTGTTCTTATAACAAGGTTTGTTAAAGATCTGTGTCTGTGTGTTGTGAGTAAAGTCGTGGATTTGTGTAGACTGGTGTAAATAGCTGGACTCTGCTGACTGTTGTGGAAAAAATCGCTTGTTTTTAAAGCTGCTGGTAGGATCCCAGTGAAAACGCAGGAAAGTTGATTTAGCACAAAAATGTTTGATTGGTAAAAAATCATTCGTGAATATTTCTTTTTAGCTTTAATTGAAATTTAAGTGATTAAATTTACTATTTCCAGAAAGTAAAATCTATATAACCACCGAAATTATAAGGTTCTTTCTAGCTTTAAATTTCCTGTTGTAATCGTTTCTCATGACGTCAGAATATCTACAAAAATTGACACATTTATTTATGCCTGGACAAATTTTCTTATAGCAGATTTCATTTGTAGTTTTATTTAATGAAATTCCTTATTCGTTTTTTAAATTATGTTTGTCACTGGTTTTTTTTATGTCCTTTTTTCCAAAACAATCCTGAACATAGGTTAGGAGTTATGTTTTTTCCTTCCTCACTTTGTTTCTGACGCACTTTGTAATGTGCGACAAGCCGCTTATTTCAATATCTTTGGGATAAAAAAATCCTTCTAAAGATTTCAGCGTCTTTAGTTGAACAAATATCAAGCATTTAAAATTGTCAAGGCTTAATTCTGCCAGTTTAATTTCTCACAATTTTCAAGCTGAAAACTTTCGAAAACAAAGTAACCATTTGTTTAAAAATGTTAGGTCATTCGTTTTTCTTTGCTAATATATAGTTTAGTGTGTTCGACAGCGCCTAGTTTCGTTTTAGCAAAAAGTTTTGACCTTCTTGTCGCCGGACCAGTTTTTTTTTTTAAAAGTCTGTTTGTAAGGGTTTTCTCAGAAAGTTAGCTTTTTTTTATTTCATTTGTTTTAGATTTTAAAAAGAGTTAACAGTTATTGATTACATATTAAATTCTAAATTATTTTTTTTCTTTTATCATCAATAACGATTTATGTTTGTTTTTTTTAAAATGTCTAAAAATGTAGATATAATTTGATTGGTGTCTCCGTAAATGAGTGCAGATTACCTCTCTTATCGTTTGTGGATATATTATCACAAGGGGACGTACACCGGATGACACCGCCTGTTAAAGCGCATGCGGCATTGTAGCGAAAAACGTAAGCTGCTTGTGAAATTCTTTCTTCATCAATCAATTCAAATGATTGTTTTTATGTCTGACAAGGTTTATAGAAAACTGTTTATGTTTTAGTTTAGGGACCTCCACTTTTTTGGCATAAATTTTCGATACCTAAAGTTTAATTTTAAAAATGAAAACATTTTACATTTTTTAATCGTTCCACACGTCTGAAATTTTTGTTAAAAACCTTGTTTTTTTTTTTCAAAACTATCAGATTCAATCATTTTTAATCATTTCTTTCCATTTTATAAAAAAGATGAAAATCTCATTTTGATATTCTTTTAAAAATCAATTATCATTTTTTCAAAACTTATTTTAATAAAATCAGAAATTATAATGTTTATTTAAAATATTTTGAACCAAGCTTAACTTAGCTTTTGTGCCAAAAAAGATGTAATTTGAAAATAAAACAAAGCAGGTCATAAACTTTTTGTGTCACTTGACAGGTGATGAATGACATTTTTACAAATTACATGAGGATAATTTTTCTACGGATGGAGAAAAGTGAAATTATTTAGATTTAAGTGAACAAATTATTTTCCTCGTTATTTTTAAGAAAAACTTGCAGAGCTCTAATTTTTTTTTGTACTTAGATTTCACCTTTATGTTTATGATGCTTTATGGAAAATATATTATAAAGAAATTAAAATAAGACTGTTAAGAGTGACATTAAATTTCATAAGAAATTAATTTATAGGTGCCTTTCTTATGAACTTTTATCAGAAGTATACATAAAATACTATAATTTTATGTACATTTATTACATTTTACTATGTTATTTGTAGTTCCATTCATTTTATTATTAATTTTGATATTTCATTTATGGAAAAATGTCGTAACTGAGATTAATATAAAAATAAGATCATATAAATTTCATAAGATGATACTGATACTTGTAGGTACCCTTCTCAGTTGAAATTGAAAAATCAAATTAACTTCTCCACACGTGTTTCGCAAAAAAGAAAGGCCTTAACAGCGGAGAACAATGCTTAACTCAAATAATGCAACTTAATTGTATTCTGGTTGGTCTTCCGTACTTTATAATTACAGCCCGATTATAAACACAAAATTACATTTCTTAATTACTGGGGGATCTTCTGATTAGTCAAAATTACAATTTTCAAAAAAAAAAAAAAAAAATCTATCTCATAAGGACATTTATGAAAGCCTGATGAATTTTAACGAATTTTATAATATTTAACAACTCAAATATAAAAATCTATTATAATTAAAGAAATAAATAATTGTATTAAAAAATCATTTTTCATCAAAAAAATTTTTTGCTTTCAAAAAATATCCATATACATAAAAACAACAAAAAACAAATAAAAACATTTGAAATTAAATAATATATTTGTTTTATTGAGTTTTTTATGTTACAATTCAGAGCTGATTTTTGGGTAGGTAGGGTCCAATTAAAAACAAAAAAAAACATGATTTGCATTCCTAAAAGCCTTGTGCTTTTAACTATTGTAATCACTAACCCTGATGCGATCGAATTTCTAGAGTTTTCATAAAATTAGTTATGGGTGGGGGTAATAAATATAAAAAACAATTTCTGCCATGAGTTTAATAAAAAAAAACACATATTTAATAATTGCGATCATCTGTGAATAGTTTCTGAAAGTTTTATTAACTTCCGACAATTATTTTTATTTTTGCAAGATTTTCCAAATTAATGTGTGTCATACAAACAAAAAAAAAAAAAAAAAAGAAAAAAGGTCTAACAATTGTCTGTTTATTTCCTCTTAATACAAATAAAAAAAGGTTTTTTTGATCAAAATTTTGAATGTTTTCTAAAAAGAAGGGCCTTTTTTTCAAAATAATTAAAAAAAAACTTTTTTTTCCTCTTAATAATAACATAAGCATTTATACGATAAAATTTGTTTTCATAAAAGGTCAAAGTTTTTTGATCATTTTTTTTTTTTTTTTTTTAATCATTCTTAGCACATCCAAAATTGTTGTTTAAAATCATGTTTTTTTTTTAGTCCCTAGATTTGATTTACAGTCTTATTATTGACTCAAATTATATTTTTTTTATATACTGTTGTTTGTTAGTTTGTAAAAAGCTTTGGAAATTATAATCTGTAAATATATATCTACTTAATTTTCATTAAATTCTAAATAGAAACCTTTCC
This sequence comes from Acanthosepion pharaonis, assembly GCA_903632075.3. NCBI lineage: Eukaryota > Metazoa > Mollusca > Cephalopoda > Sepiida > Sepiidae > Acanthosepion > Acanthosepion pharaonis. The sequence goes on along the minus strand of CAHIKZ030002715.1, from coordinate 25,269 downwards.
CTAATTTTAAAAGAATTAACAACATATTTCAGAAATAACAAATAATTGTTTCAAAATTCATTTTTCATCAAAATATCTTTTTTTTTTTCAGATAATATTGTCCATGAATTTTTAAAATAAATAAAAGCATTTAAAAGCTTTTTAAAAAAATAATATTTTTTTTTATTGACTTTTATGTTACAATTCAGAGATGATTTTCAGGTAGAGGTGGTCCAACTCAAAAAAAAAAAAAAAAAAACATGATTTGATTTCCTCAAAACCTTGTGCTTTTAACTAATATAATCACTAATCTTCCCAAAATTGAAATTATAGAGTTTTCGTACAATTAGTTATGAGGTGGAGTAATACATATGAAAAAAAAATTTTGCCATGACTTTAAAAAAGAAAAAAAAAAAATAAATGCAATATATCTCTCACTGAAAAGGAAAAAAATGGAAAAATCGGGTATGGCTGACCACATATGGAGAGAAAATGGTTGAAATCCTAGACAAACAACATCATTGGAGAATTTGTAAACTTAAAGAATCAGCACATATTAAAACAGGTGACATTATTTCTGAATTGTGCTTCTGTAAATTTGCTGGAAACGATTTTTATACATTTTTTTGGCTTATTAAAAAATATTTTAAAAGTACAAATGCTTTGCAGATTGTAATAAGCTTTGAAATTTAACATCTGTAACAATAGATCTTTTAATAAGAGCATTTCCAGAGATACGCATATTCAAAATTAATTTTAAAAATCTTAACAATTTTATCACATTTTGTATTTCAAATTGAAGAAAAGAAAGCAATTCTTGTAAAAATTCATTTTTCATTGGAAAAATATTTTGGCTTCAGACAATAATATCTTTAACATGTATTTATCATAAAAGCCATTAAAAGCTTTTCCTATTAAATAAGTATTGAGTTTTGCATGTTACAATTTAGGGCTACATTTTGGGTAGAAAAGCTTTTAAGTCGTTTGCATTGACATTATTTACATTATTACTTTGGTCTCTCATCAGGAGATTTTGTGGAGCATGAAACCACCCCTTAATTACTGTTTCTACCAGGTTCACCCTGTCTTGATGGTGGTAAGTTTCTAGCTATGGGCAAATAGTTTACCCCCAGTCTGGGATCAAAAGTGTAGAAATATATTTTCATAGTGAAGTTGACAGAAATACATTTTCATGCTTAAAATGTTACCAGCAATGCATTTTAAAAAGTAAAAATTACCAAAAAGCACAGCTTCATTGTAATTTTAATATATTTAACACAGATTCATATAATTTTAAAATATTTAACAAATTTATCAGATTTTGTAATTAAAACTGAAAAAGAAAAACGAAACAGTTCTTGTAAAAATTCATTTTTCATTAGAAAAATATTGTGACTTCATACAATAGTGTCCTTCATATATATTATTCATGAAAGACATTAAAGGCTTTTCTATTTAATCTCTTCATATTATTTTGTATTTTATAATTCAGAGCTGAATTTCAGGTAAACCTGGATTTCTGATGTATAAAAAAAATTCAATGATTGATACTCTTCAAAGTCTTCTGCTTTTAAGTAATATAATCGCAAAATTACACAGTCAAATTTTTGAATTCCATAAAAAATTTTTTGAATTTCCATAAAATTCATACACAGGGCGAGGTTGGAGATGGGGTGGTTAACAGATGTAAAAAAAACTGATTTTTAACATGACTTTATAAAAATAAACTTTGATAATTTCATTCATTTGTGAATAAGTTCTGAAAGTTACACTAAAATCCGACAATTATTTGATTTTTGCAATAATATCCAAATTAATGTGTTTTTAACAGAAAAATATGTCACTGCTGACATAAAAAAAATAATATTTTTGCCTAAAACTTGGCTGTGGACTTGGTCATGTTGCCAGAGACTTTAGTCCAAGACAACGTCTAAAAATACATAAATTTTTCAAGATCCAGATTTGAATTGTTTCTGTATTGAGAATTGCATTGACATGATGATGAAACAATCTTGTTTCACTGCAAAATGTTTGATCTTCACTGCATTATTGAAATAATAATTTCATTATCTCTCATAATATACACTGCTTTCATATATTATTCACTGCCCCTATTAATATATCATTTATGCCTTTTTTTCTTCCCAGATGTTTTGGCTTTACAAAATCCACAGCAGTTATTATTGAGGATTTTGGTTTAAAAGACAACTTTCCATGAAAACACAGACAAATATACGCTGCATGGTTCATGTGTGTGTAATGGATCTGCATCATCAAAAGCATGACAACCTGGCACAAAATAATGTACTTGAAATGTGTGGTTTATCTTTATACAAAAACACATTTAGTGTTATGTATGAATAAACATGAAAGATAGGCCATATTCACATGACATCTTATAAACTGTTGTGAAGTTGGACATAATAGGCCAGATGGAAACACATATTAAAAAAAGACCATGTTCTTGTGAAGTTTGTGGAGTTTTCGCAGAAGTCAAATTTGGTCAGTCATATGCGTACACACACTGGAGTGAGACCATATTCTTGTGAAGTTTGTGGATCTGCATTTGCACAGACATCTCATTTAGTGACACATATACGTAGACATACTGGAGAGAAGCCTTTTTCTTGTGAAGTTTGTGGATCTGCATTTTCTCAGAAGTCAAAATTGATCCATCATATACGTACACACACTGGTGAGAAACCATATCCATGTCAAGTTTGTGGATCGTCATTTTCTCGGAAGTCATATTTAGAGATACACATGCGTATACACACTGGAGAGAAACCATATCTTTGTGAAGTTTGTAGATATGCCTTTTCACAGAAGCTAGATTTGGTCAGGCACGTTCGTACACACACTGGAGAGAAACCGTATTCTTGTGAAGTGTGTCCATCTGCATTTACACTGAAGTCACATTTAGTGAGACATATGTCCACTCATTGGAGAAAAACCAAATTCTTGTGAAGTTTGTCCACCCACATTTGCAGTCAATCGAAATTTGGTCAGATATATGCGTAAACACACTGGAGATCAAAGTGTCGTATCTGTTCTTATTAGCTGAATCTCTCCACCTCTACCTTTCCTTCTTTCTTTCATCTTCAAGGCCTTTTCACTAAGATCAAAGTGTAGTATCTGTTCTCGTCATCTTACTCTGATTCTATCTCTCTTTCTTTCTTTCAACTTTTTGGCCTTTTCACTAAGATTAAAGTGTAGTATCTGTTCTAATCAGCTTCATCTGATTCTCTCTATCCACTTCTATTTTTCCTTCTTTCATCTTCTAGGCCTTTTCACTAAGATCAAAGTGTAGTATCTGTTAAAAAAGAAAACTTGATTTTATCATAATTCTCAAAATCATACAGATTTTTAATTGAATTGTGATAAAGTGTAAAATAAATTATGATTTGTTTTTGTTTTGCTGTCCCTGTGTGAGGATGTCTCATGTTGATCTTATTTTGTACTGCTCAGCTATTGCTCATGCTGTTTCCACTGAATCCTAGTTTGTACTGTGCAGGCCATGGATTGAACTCACAATTGCTATGTCACCAAATTCACAAAACAACACTTGAATTTACAAGTTTATTACCCCAAGCTTGGAGCCTTAAAACTCCCTGCTGAACAACAGTCAGCTCCACTGCTGTTGAATGCCTTTTAAAAAAATGATAGAAAGCCTCATGTCTTTAATCTGTGAAATCAAGTTGAGCAATAATTTTTTAAAAAAATGTTTCATTTGGGAGCATCACTGCTCAGCTATTGCTCATGCTGTTTCCACTGAATCCAAGTAGTCCAAGCAATAACTCACAGCATCCTGGGTATGACAATAAACTACATCCAGCAGTAAGGCCTCTGATAATACGTTTTTGAAAAAAAAAATATTACCAGTTTCACATTTTGAAAAAATAATATTACCAGCTCTACGTTTTTGAAAAAATAATATTACATTTTTGAGAAAAGGATATTGACAGAAATGGATTTTTGACAAAACAAAAATATTACCAGGAAAAAAAAGTTATCGACATAAAATGACCCATTGAGGTTGATATGCTGTAAAACAAACAAACAATAAGTCACAATTGCTATGTCACCAAATTCACAAACCAATATTTGAATTTACTAGTTTATTATCCCAAGCTTGGAGCCTTAAAATTTCATGCTGAACAATATTCAGCTCCACTTTTGATTCTGACTGCTGTTGAATGCCTTTTAAATAATGAGAGAAAGTCTCTTTAATCTGTGAAATCAAGTTGAGTAATATTTTTTGAAAAATATACTTTGTTTGGGAGCATCACTGATTAATTAGTCCCATATGAGATTATTAATTTTTTTTAAATGAAAATTCACCTGGTCTGATATGCTTTTTATAAGAAAAACATCCGATTTATTAAACAAAATTTACAATTTAAGATTCTAAATTTTAAATCTTACTTCTTTTTTCATATTTGCTTATTGTTCAAACAAATGATATCAGACTTTACATATAGTTTTTTTTTAAGTTTCTGTCATGAGGATTTATTCACTATTGTCCTCATCTTTGTTGGTGTTATGACAACAATGTTTCAATTATTGTGCCTTCTGGCCTTCATCAGCTGTCAGACGCACATTCTAGACATCAATTTGTTCTACTGCTTCACCAATTCCATAGTTCTCATTTGTCCCCCTTGTCCTATCTGGACATGTATACTATATGATAGATAAGAACTTTGTTGTTATTAAAATGACATCGTTTCAGGTGTTGTGTACTCTGGACTTCATCAGGTGTATGCTAGTCCTGGTAACTTGAACTGAACCTTTTATATAATCTAAAGAGAGACACAAAAAATGCCATGGAAATTGAGAGGTGGGAACAGGTTGCCAATGATTGCTCATACTGGAGACAATTTACACCCACGGTTGGTGCAGAGAGGGGAGAAATGAAGGCTTGTTGTCAAGGAGAAGCATACTTGAAAGGAAAAAAAGTGACATCGGGGCAGAGAGTCTTTACATGCATTTGCTGCAATCGAGACTGTCATGTGGGCCTGTATAGCCATAACAGATGTTGCACCACAATCAGCAACTGAGGCACAAGTTTCACGACTAATAGATGCCATGTATATATTTACTTTTATGGTTATTTTAAAGCTTATTTACATATATGCTTATGTTAAAGCTTAATTATTTTTTTAAATCTTATATACTTATTTTATAAGTCAAGACCAAAACAATATATTGTAGGAATTTTCCTGGTTGCTGGTGTGTGCTTGGCAGTGAGAGTGGTATGAGCAAACCCCAAGTCTCAAAATAACTGTTCAACAGCTTTTATTTGTGGCTGAATGAGAGGGTTCAGAATAGTGATATTTTGCCAGGGAAAAGTGGCATTTCCAAGTTAACAAAATTTTTTAGTAGATGTTTTATAGAGTAAGATTTCTCCATCTCTTCCTATGAGTGGAACGGGAGATTGGAGTGTGAAACTGCTAGGACTGGTATGAGTTTTCTGCAGTAAGGATTGTGTGTAGATTTTCCTTTGGATAGATATTTCAAAGGGAAAATTCTCCACTTGCCCACACAAGGAATGAGATATTTGAAGTTAACCTGCCAGGACAGAGCTACATGTCCTTTGCAGCAAGGGTTGAGTTTCAATTCAAGCTGGGCTTGAATGTCGAGGATGCTAATAGGCAAAAATAGAAAATAGAGCTGGTATTTGAAGGTAAAAGCCACTGAAATGGAAAAGAGGCTGAATAGGGCTCGGTTAGCATTTTTATGGATTCTTGGTTTAGTTTGTTTTACGGCTTATCAACCTCAATGGGCTGTTTAATACTGACAAGATTTTTATTGATGGTAATACTTTTCTACCAAAAATGTATTGTTGGCAATATTTTTTTTCTTCAAAAGTGCATAGCTGGCAACATTTTTTTCTCAAAAATATATTGCTGGTATTAAAACCTATTTTTACACTTTCATGGTGCTTTGACACCAGTTCACGGGGGTCAACCATTTGCCCACAGCCAGGACCCTAACAGAAAATATTGTCCATATTCATAAAAAACAGCTAAAAACAAATAAAAGCATTTGAAATTAAATCAGTTTTATTGAATTTTCTATGTTACAATTCAGAGCTGATTTTCAGGTAGGTGGGGTCCAGTTAAAAACGAAAAAAAAACATGATTTGCATTCCTCAAAGCCTTGTGCTTTTATTGTCATCACTACACCCGATGCGATCGAATTTCTAGAGTTTTCATAAAATTAGTTATGGGGGTTTAATAAGTATAAAAAAAATATTTCTGCCACGACTTTAATAAAGAAAAACATATTTATAATAATTTCGATCATCTGAGAATAGTTTCTGAAAGTTTCATTAACATCCGACAATTATTTTTGCAAAATTTTCCAAATTAAAGTGTTAAAAAAAAAAAAAAAAAGTGCTAAAAATTGTATGTTATTTTTTAGTAGTTCCGCTGATAACAAGAGAAACAAGGTTTTTTTAATCAAAATTTGTAATGTTCTAAAAAGAAGGAAAATTTTTTAAAAATAATTAAATAAAACTTTGGTCTTTCCTCTTAATAATAAAATAAACATTTAGACGATAAAATTTTGTTTTCGTAAAGTTTGGCGTTATTTTTCATCATGCTATGCCGTGTTTTTAGCGATTTCGTGGAGGTACATATAACATTATTTATTTAGAAAAGCTGTCAATTGTTTCTATAACAAATATAAGCCAGTTCAATAAAAAAAATTCATTATTTAATAAAGCTTCACTTCTACAAAGAAACAATATTTTTAATTGGAAAAGAGACTAATTAAATGAAAACTATTCATTTAAAGCTTCATTTTGAGAAAATAACTTTCACGAAAATTGCGCAGTAATCAAAATGAGTGAGAGGGTGTGAAAAGCAGTAAAAAGGCCGTTATGTAAGCGTCCGCGCATTATCACTCAAGGCAAACATGTAGTGTAAACAATGCCAGTAAACGGTAATCGAGCACAAACTTTTATTGTAATATTTGAAATAATAACACCATAATTATTTTCGAAATACTAGCTTACATAAAAATTAACAGTTTAATTGTTTCCATACTAAAGAAAACCAAATCAGACGAAACAAAAGTTAAAGTATGTTTTCTTTTCTTTGTTTACAGAAGAAAAGACTTTTTAAAAGTATAAATTAAAATGTTTTTAAATCTGCGAAAAATTTTATTTTTATTAAATCTGAAAATTATTTCAAATTCGGAAAAACTGATTTTTAATCAACTTTTAAAAAATATCATTTACTTTTCTTTGTAAATTTTCAGTTTAAAACCAAGCACACCAATTGTAACTAAAATTTCCATTTCGGTGTAAATTCCCATGATTATTTCGAAAGTAAAAGTTTAAGGAAGTTTACCATTTAAGAGTTAACGAACTCCTTCACGTTGGGTCGGTCCGCCATTGCTTGGGTATATTTGCCTCATGTAGTATTGTGAGGAAGTTGATTGAGTTAATGGTCTTTTTACTGCTTTTCGTGTCTTCTTCTTACAACTTTTTATTACTGCGCAATTTTCGTGAAAGTTATTTTCAAATAAATTAGTATAAATTTATTTTTCCCAGTTAAAAATATTGGGTATTTTTTTTTGTAGAAGTGAAGATTTATTAAATAATGAATTCGTTTTTTTTTTTTTGTTTTTTTTTATTATTATTATTAAATTGGTTTAAATTTGTTGTAGAAACTATTGAAAAATTTTGCCAATAAATAAATAAATAAAACTAAAAGGGGAAACAATATATTTTATTTTTAACTTTTTCAGGTAATTTCTGTTTTATTTTAAGCAAACTCTTGAAAAAAAAGAAGGGGGAAAACTTCATTATATTTCATCCTTTCAGGCATGTAATTTTAATTTTATATTTCGTTTTTTCATTTTCCCTGGTATATTTGGGATGGCGCCTTCATTTTAACTTTGTGCCTTGCGCAGTAATCAAGACAAGCTTCTATGCCACGTCACTACTCGAGGCAAACGTATGTAAACAAAGCCAGTAAATAGCTGTTCTGTCGACACAACGCAAAATAAGTTGAACTTACATTGTCCGTAACTCCTAAACGGTAATAAAGCGTGAATTTTTAATGTGATTTTCGAAATAATCAGGCAATTTCACACTATAATGGAACATTTCATTACCCTGGGTTTTTGGTGCTTATACTGGAAAAGTAACTCACTAAATTTTGGATACTTAAAATTTAAAATGAATTTCTAAAAATGATAAATCATTCTTGAATACTTCTTTTTGGCTATACTTGAAATTTAAGTGATTAAATTTACTATTTCCAGAAAGTAAAATTTATATAACCAGCGAAATTATATATTTTAGGTTCTTTCTAGTTTTAAATTTCCTATTGTTATCGTTTCTCATGAGGCATAAGCCTGGACAAATTTTCTTATTGCAGATTTATTCATTAGTAGTTTTATTTAATGAAATTCCTCACTCATTTTTTAAATTATGTTTTACACTGTTTTTTTTTTGTTTTTTTTTTTTAATGTCCTTTTTTCCCAAACCAACCCTGAACATCAGTTAGGAGTTATGTTTTTTCCTTCCTCACTTTGTTTCTGACGCACTTTGTAATGTGCGACAAGCCGATTATTTCAATATCTTTGGCATAAAATCCTTCTTCAGATTTCAGCGTCTTTAGTTGAACAAATATAAAGCATTTAAAATTGTCAGGGTTTAATTCTAATTTGTTTTTAGATTTTAAGAGAGTTAACAGTTGTTGATTAGATATTAAGTTGTAAGCAGTTTTTCATCTTTTATCATCAATAATGATGTATGTTTGTGAAACTGTAAAATGTCTTGGTAAATGATTGCGAATTACCTCCCTTATTATTTGTGGATATGTTTTCACAAGGGAACATACACCGCTAGACACCGTCTCTATAAAGCGCATGCGTCATTGTAGCAACAACTACGTGGCGAAAAAGAGGTAAGTACACGGGAAATGATTTGTCTATCAATTCAAATGATTATTTTATGTCTGACAAGGTTTATAGAAAACTGTTTAAGGACCTCCTCTTTTTTGGCATAAATTTTCGATACATAAGGTTTAAAATTAAATTTTAAAAATGAAAAATCTTAAAGATTTCATTTTAGCTTGAAATTAAATTAAAGCTAAAATGAAATCTCTAAAAAAGTGGCATATCCTGATGAAAAAAGGCCCAAACTTAATAAATAAAAACGTTTTATCGCGAAAAAACTTTGTTATTAATAAGAGAGCCCAAAGTATTTTTTAAATTTTTGATTCCTTTTTAGCACGTTTGAATTTGTGATAGAAAATCTTGTTTTTTTGTTTGTTTTTTTTTTTGGTCAAAGGTCAACTCATTTTGCATTTTAACTTTTTTCACTTCAAAAACACATTAATTTGGAAAATCTTGCAAAAATCAAGTACTTGTTGGATTTTTATGAAACTTTCAGAACTTATTCACAAATGAATGAAATTATTTTAGAAATGTTTGTCTTTTTGAAAGTCATGGTATAAATATTTTTTTTTATATATGTTACACCCCCCGAAATTAATTTTATGAAAACTTCAAAAATTTATTTTTATATCTGGATTTTTTTTTTTAATTAAATGCACAAGACTCTGGAGATTATAAATCATCGATTTTTTTAGTAAAAAAATGAGTAGAATTATCCAAACTTTTACCTCAATTGTAAACATACAAAACCCAAAAAAACAGCCAATATTTAATTAAAAAAGCTTTTTATGACTTTTCTGAATAACATATACTAAGGTAATTCTTACCTGAAAAAAAAAAAAATTTTGAAAAATGAATTTTTACAATAATATTTTCTTTTCTTTTTCTATTTTAAATACACAAATGACAAAATTCACAAAATATTAAAATATATTTTAAAATTAAGTTTCTTTATGTAACCTCATGGAAATGACATATTTTGTTCTCTACTTTTTGAAGATCATAAATTTGAAAGCTTATTAAAATCTGACAACCAGTGATATTTTTAAAATAATTTTTTAATATTCCAATATTGTATTTAATATCGTCTCCAACGAAAGTATGGATGCACAGCTTTGAAATAACGTCACGTGAGGTAGAGTTGTTTCCCTTGATAGAAGCAAGTTCTTTTTTAGGCTTGTCCCAGGTAACGGTAAAAAAAAGTGGTATACCCTGGAGAAAAAAGGTCCCCAAATGGCTAAAAAAAAATTTTAACATGTAAATGTTTATGTTAAAATTAAAGAGGGAAGACCAAAGTATTTTTTGAATATTTTTCCAGATTTTTAAATCCTTCCTATAAATTTTTAAAAATTTTTTAAAAAATTCGTTTTTCTTGAATAAAAAAAAAAATTAAAAAATTCGATTTATCGGACATTTCTGCCGAGTTTGTAAACAAAAAAATCAAACTTAGTTAGAAAATCAAGTAAATTTTTTTAAAAATCAGTTATACCTTTTTTTTGTGTTATCTTAGGAAATTTAGAATGATTAAAGTATACTTAATGTAATTTGAAAGAAACATTACTTACTTTTTTAGCAGAAAATTTTTTAATAGAGATATTTCCAACCAAGGTACTCGCGCGGGTGCGTGATTGAAGGGTGATAATTGATGGCTGTCAAAATATTGACAACTTACGTCAGGGGAATTTATCGTACGGTAGCACAGAAGTGATATAATTCGTTCTAATTTTAAGTGAACCTGGTTAGTAAATTAAAGAAAATTCACTTTCAAATTTTTTTTTTTTTTTTTAACTTTACGTTTGGGGAAAAATTCTGCACTGAAAATAACATTTAAATTATGGAAAAAAAAATTTAAGTAAAATTACAAATAAAACAGTAACATTTTTTTTTTAAATTGATTTTATTACTTGTCATGAAATATTTTTCTGAGAATATAAAATTACATGAAACATTTAAATTTCATAATTGAAACAGGTTAACTTAATGAAATGATTTTATTTCTTTTTATTAAGGCAGATTTTTCTTCTATTTATTAATACTTGCGATATGGCAGTCATGGGGAGTTTTATACATATTTTATTTATTAATAACATTGAAATGCTATGCAATCGATTTCAAACTTGAAAATTGGGTGCACTTCCAAGGATGTTTTTTTTATTTATTTATTTATTTATTTATTTTTTTTGTAATTGTAAATGATCAATATTTTGTTTTAGCCCACTATTTACCCATAGCTGTGACCCTTTCAGGTGCTACCACTCTGGGTCAGAGGGACCTGGGAACAACAGCAATTAAGAGGTGGTTCCACGCCCTCAAGACCTCCGTTTTTATTTCAATTGTTTTTAGTTTCAATAAAGTTAAAACTAAAAAAATTTACGGTTCTCACTATAAAACAGTAAATAAAAACAAAGTAATATACTGTGAAAAAATAAAAAACCTTAACTCTTGTCCCCTAAAAACCCTTTCGCCGTTTCCGTAAAAAAAAAAAAATGAATAAAACAAAAAAATGAAATAATATTTTGCAGTTTGTCTCACACTGAAAAAAAAAAAATTGATTATATTTAAAAACTGAAAAGAAAAAGGAACAAATTGATATTTGAAAACAAAAAAAAATTGAAAATGCGACGATATTCACTGATTAAAAAGAAAAATTGACAAGAGTGGTTAGTTGTCAACAGAAAGAATGCGGAGTAATTTCTAAAGTTAAAAAGAACTTGCTTCTATCAAGGGAAACAACTCTACCTCATTTGACGTTATTTCAAAGCTGTGCATCCGTACTTTCGTTGGAGACGATATTAAATACAATTTTGGAATATTAAAAATTATTTTAAAAATATCACCGGTTGTCAGATTTTAATAAGCTTTCAAATTTATGATCTTCAAAAAAGTAGAGAATAAAATATGTCAATGCCATGACTATGCAGAAAACAAAAATAATTTTAAAATATATTTTAATATTTTGTGAATTTTGTCATTTTATATTTAAAATAGAAAAAAAAAAGAAAAAATTATTGTAAAAATTCATTTTTCTTCAAAATTTTTTTTTTTTTTCAGGTAAGAATTACCTTAGTATATGTTATTCAGAAAAGTCATAAAAAGCTTTTTTAATTAAATATTGTCTTAGTTTTATTGGGTTTTGTATGTTTACAATTGAGGTAAAAGTTTGGACAATTCCGCTCTTTTTTTTACCAAAAAAATCGATGATTTAGAATCTTCAGAGTCTTGTGCATTTAATAAAAAAAAAAAAATCCAGATGCAAAAATAAATTTTTGAAGTTTTCATAAAATTAAGTTCGGGGGGGTGTAACATATATAAAAAAAAATATTTATACTATGACTTTCAAAAAGACAAACATTTCTAAAATAATTTCATTCATTTGTGAATAAGTTCTGAAAGTTTCATAAAAATCCAACAAGTACTTGATTTTTGCAAGATTTTCCAAATCAATGTGTATTTTCCAACTGAAAATAGTGAAAACAAAAATAATGCTAATTTAACCTAATTTTGACCTAAAAAAAAAAAAAGGTTTTCAAACTAAATTTAAAAAATGCTGCAAATGAAAAAAAAAAATTTTAAAAAAATACCTTTGGTCTTCCCTCTTTAATTTTAACATAATCATTTTGTTAAAATTTTTTTTATCAATTTGGGGACCTTTTTTTCCCGAGTATACCACTTTTTTTTAGCGTTACCTGGGACAACCCTATTCTTTTTACTTCAGAAATTATTTCATGATTCTTTTCTGACAACTAACCAACGCTTTGTCAAGTTTTCTGACTGAATATCATAAAAATTTTTAAATTTTTTTCTTTTCAAATATAATCAATTTGTTCCTTTTCTTTCAGTTTTTTTATATAATCAATTTTTTTTTTGAGTTAAGAGACAAACTGCAAAATATTATTTCATTTTTTTGTTTTATTCATTTTTTTTTTTATTCATTTTTTTTTTTTTTAATTATTGATTTTTATTAAAAATTTTTTAAACAAGAGAGTTATGGTTTTTTTTTGTTTTTCACTGTATATTCTTTTTACTATAAATATTTATTTTTTGTTTTGTAGTGATTGTTTTTATGTTTTTTTAGTTTTAACTTAATTGAAAACTAAAACAATTGAAATAAAAACGGAGGTCTTGAGGAAATGTTTTGGGTCTTAAATTGTTGTTGTTCTAGGTTCATAGTCCCAGAGTGGTAGCACCTGATAGGGTCCCATCTTTTCATAAATAGTGGGATAAAACAAAAATATTGATCATTTACAATTAATTTGGAAAAAAAAAAAAAAAAAACACTTTTTCAGTGCAAATAATTTTTCAAGTTTGAAATCGATTGCATAGCATTTCAATGTTATTAATAATAAAATATGTATAAAAATTACTTTCATATCAAAAGTATTAATAAATAGAAAAAAAAAAATTTTTTTAAAAGCCCTAAAAAGAAAAAAAAATCTCATTTCATTAAGTTAACCTGTTTCAATTATGAAATTTAATGTTTCATGTAATTTTTATTCATTCTCAGAAAAAATATTTCAAAAAAAAAAAAATATCAATTTTGCAAAAATGTTTCAAATTTTTTATTTTTAATTTTACTTGTAAATTTTTTTTTCCATAATTTAAATGTTAAAACCAGTGCAAAATGTTTAACCAAACATAAATTAAAAAAAAAAATTTGAAAGTGAATTTTTATAATTTAAAACAGTTTCATTAAAAATTGAAAAAAAATTTTAACTATCATTCTAATAAATTCTTAAATGTTTCAAAATCAATATATTTAAAATACATCAAATAAAACCCTCAAACATGCATAATAAAAATAAGTTTAAAGGTTGGAAATATCTCTATTAAAAAATTTTCTGACAAAAAAATAAGTTATGTTTCTTTTTTGGATATTCATTAAATCATACATTTCATTTGAAATTTCCTAAGATAACTAAAGAAAAGGTGGTAATTGAATTTTAAATGATTTTTTGAATTAACATTGATTTTTTTGTTTACAAAATCAGATAGAAATGGTCGATAAATCGATTTGTTAATTTTTTTTTGTTCAAGAAAAAAAAGATTTTTTAAAAAAATTTTAAAAATATATAGGAAGGATTGAAAATCTTAAAAAAATTTAAAAAAATACTTTTGGCCTTTCCTCTTTAATTCTAACATAAACATTTACATGTTAAAATTTTTTTTATCAATTTTTAACTTTTTTTCCAGGGTATACCACTTTTTTACCAATAAAATGGGACAAGCCTTTAAATTTAGAAAACTTTGGACACTAAAATCTAAAAATTATATTTTTTCTTTACTTAATTTAATCTCTTTCTTTTTTTTTAAAAATAATTTAATACTTTTTTTGTGAATGTAAAATATCGATTTTTTTTTTAATTTCAATCTTTAGCCTTGAACTGTAAAAAAAACAAAACCCAAAAAAAGAAGACAATATTTATTTTTTTTTTTATGTAAGGTGTGTCCTAGGTAACAATGAAAGTGGTATATTTTGTTTTTACAAATTTCAAAAAAAGATTTTGTTTATTGTTAGTATTAAAGAAGGAAGACCAAATTATTTTCTGAATATTTTTTCAGATTTTTTAATCCTTCCTATAAATTTAAAAATTTTATTTTGTTAATGAAAATTTTTTTTATGAAAAAAAAAAATTTGATCTTAACGCATTTTTTCTGCCAGAACTTGTAAATAAAAAATCAAAAAAAAAAAAAATCATGGAAAATTCAATTACACCTTTTTTTTTTTGTTATCTTAGGAAATTTAAATGATTAAAGTATACTTAATATAATTTAAAAGAAACATTACTTTTTTTTTAGCAGAAAATTTTTAATAGAGATATTTCCAATTTGGTGTATATAAGCTTTTGATTGAAGGTGTTAATTGATGGATGTCAATATATTGAATAACTTACGTCAAGGGAATTTATCGTACGGTAGTGCAGAAGTGATGTAATTCGTTCTAATTTTAAGTGAACCTGATTAGTAAATTTTAAAAAAAAAAACTTTCAATTTTTTTTTTTTTTTTTTTTTTCAAAACCTTTTTCCAAAAATTTTTTGCACTGAAAATAAATTTAAATTGTGAAAAAAAAAAAATTTTACAAGTAAAAATAAAAAAGTAACAACATTTTTTAAATTGAGTTATACATATTTTATTTATTAATAAAATTAATATTGAAATGCTATGCAAACTTTCAAATTTTGCTTTGTTTTAACTGAATGAATGCAAAGTAATTTCTGAAGTAAAAAAAACTTGCTTCTATCTAGAAAAAACTCTACCTCACGACATTATTTCAAAAGTTGTGCATCCATACTTTCGTTGGAGACGATTTTAAATACAATTTTGGAATATTAAAAAATTATTTTAAAAATATTCACGGTTGTCAGATTTTAATAAGCTTTCAAATTTATGATCTTTAAAAGTAGAGAACATAATATGTCATTTCCATAAGGTTTTATAAAGAAACTTAATTTTAAAATATATATAACAACATTTTGTCATATTGTGTATTTAAAATAAAAAAAAAAAAAAAATTATTGTAAAAATTTTTTTTTTCATTTTTTTTTTTTTTTCAGATAAAATTACCTTAGTATATGTTATTCAGAAAAGTCATAAAAAGTTTTTTTAAATTAAATATTGTCTCAGTTTTATTGGGTTTTGTATTTGTACAATTGATTTAAAAGTTTGGACAATTTTGCATTTTTTTTACCAAAAAAATCGATGATTTAGAATCTTCAGAGTCTTGTGCATTTAATTGAAAAAAAAATTCAGGGCTTTGAAAAATTAATTTTTGAAGTTTTCATAAAATTAAATTCGGGGGTGTAACATATATAAAAAAAAACTATTTATACTATGACTTTCAAAAAGACAAACGTTTCTAAAATAATTTCATTCATTTGTGAATAAGTTCTGAAAGTTTCATAAAAATCCAACAAGTACTTGATTTTTGCAAGATTTTCCAAATCAATGTGTTTTTTTCACAGTGAAAAGCAAGTAATGTTAATATTACCTAATTTTTGACCTAAAAAAAAACAAGATTTTCAATCTAAATTTAAAATATGCTGCAAATGAAAAAAAAAATTTAAAATAATTAAAAAATACCTTGGTCTTCCCTCTTTAATTTTAACATAAACATTTAGTTGTTAAAATATTTTTTTTTATCAAGTTGGGGACCTTTTTTTCTCCAGGGTATACCACTTTTTTTATCTGGGACAATTTACCTGGGACATGCCTTTTTGAAAACCATTTACAACTTTTATCTGAGAATTTCTGTAGCAATTAATTTCACAAATGTAAAAAAAGATCATAGTCATGATGAAAAAATACATCTAAACTTGACAAAAACAAAAATTTTATCGTCTAATGTTCATATTATTATTAAAGAGGAAAGATCAAAAGTATTTTGTTTGCTTTTTTTCATTTTTTAATCGTTTTACTTTGTCTGAAATTTTCGTTAAAAAAGTATTTTTTTTTTTTTTTATCAAAAAAAAGGACAGATAATCAATCATTTTCAATCATTTTTTCGATTTGATAAAAAGATTAAAATCTCTTTGATATTCTTTTTTAAAAATCAATTATTTTTTTCAAAACTGATTTTTTTGGTTAAAAAAAGAAATTATAATTTTATTTAAAATATTTTGAACCAAGCTTAACTTAGCTTCTGCGCCAAAAAAATGTAATTTGAAAATAAAACAAAAGCAGGTCATAACCTTTTTCACGTCGTATTGACGATTGACGAAAGACACATTCATGACGTTTAGATAACTTACGGGAGGATAATTTTTTCTACGGATGGAAGGAAAAAATTATTTAGATTTAAGTGAACAAATTATTTACCTTAATAAAAACAAATAAAAAACTTTCAGCGCTTTTTTAATTTTTTTTTTTTTTTTTTTTTGTAAATTAGCTTTCATTTTTACGTTTTGTCTTGCTTTATGGAAAATAAAAGAAATTAAAAAATAAGACTGTTAATAGTGAGATTAAATTTCATAAAAAAAAAGGTATCTAATTAATTTAGGTACCTTTCTTATGAAATTTTATCAGAAGTGTACATAAAATACTATAATTTTATGTACATTTATTACATTTTTTTGATGTGTTATTTGTATTTCCATTCATTTTATTATTAATTTTTTGATATTTCATTTATGGAAAAATGTCATAACTGAGATTAATATAAAAAATAAGATCATATAAATTAAAGTTTAGCAGTAGTTAAATTTCATAAGATGATACTGTTACTTTAGGTACCCTTCTCAGTTGAAATTGAAAAATCAAATTAACTTCTCCATACGTGTTTTTTAAAAGTAAAGGGCTTAACAGCGGAGAACAATGCTGAACTCAAATAATGCAACTAAATTGTATTCTGGTTGGTCTTCCGTACTTTATAATTACTATTTATTACTATAAACACAAAAATTACATTTCTTAATTAATATGGCTAATCTGATTGGTCCAAATTATACAATTTTCAAAGCATCTGGCAGACAATGACAATCTCAAAAATTGTTTTTTGAAAGGTTGATGTTGCTTTTTTTTAACTAATGTTAAAATATTTTTAAAAATTCAATTTAAAAATTTTTTTAAAATCTTTTTAAAATTAAAGAAATAAAAATAATTGTATTAAAAAAATTCAATTTTCATTGAAAAAATTTTTTGCTTTCAGAAAATATTGTCCATATTCATAAAAACAAATTAAAAACAAATAAAAGCATTTGAAACTAAATAATATATTTGTTTTATTGAGTTTTGTATGTTACAATTCACAGCTGATTTTCAGGTACAGTTGTTTTAAAAAAAAAAAAAAAAACATGATTTGCATTCTTCAAAAATGGACATTTTAACTATTGTAATCACTAAAACCGATGGTCTCAAATTTCTAGAGTTTTTTTAAAATTAGTTATGGGGGTGTTAATAAATATAAAAAAAATTTCTGCCATGACTTTAATAAAAAAAAAAAATTTTATAATAATTTCGATCATCTGTGAATAGTTTCTGAAAGTTTCATTAACATCTGACAATTATTTTTTGATTTTGCAAAATATTTTCCAAATTAAACCTAAATACAAAAAAAACGCTAAAAAATTATCTATGTTATTTACTACCCCCAAACCAAACAAAGAGAAACAAGGTTTTTTAAATCAAAAAATTTAGAATATTCTAAAAATGATGGAAAAATTTTTTAAAATAATTAAAAAAAAAAGTCTATCCTCTTCATAAAAAAATAAACATTTTGACGATAAAATTTTGTTTTCATAAACTTTGGCGTCTTTTTTCATCAGACTATGCTCTATGTTTTTAGGGATTCCGAGATGTATCAAAATTTAGGTTAAAAATATAAAAAATGTGTTCTTTTGTGTGTGTTATTACACAAACAGTGTGTGTGTGTTTTATTTTATATATGGGATCGGATTTTCTTACATTTTCAGCCGATAAAACAAACATCCACTTTTTTTTTTTTATCACAGTATTTCTTATTGTCTTGCATTCTTTTTTTTTTATTTACATTCAGAATGCTTTAAAAATTCCATTTACAAGACAATTGTTTATAATAAAATTCTATTCACCAATCGATAAATCATAACGATTGTAAACAATGTTTTATGTTTGAATTTGGGTTTGAACAATTTTAAAAAAAAAAAAAAAACTAAAAATGCAGACACGTGTCCGTCAACCTCAATAATCTTTGTCAATTTTATTTTTCAGTCTTTTTAGATGGTCGATTCTTGATTTATCTCATTGTTACATCCCCGGCAATCTGAAAATAAAATCTTTTACCTCAGATCATGATATATAGCTAAAAACAAAAATTGGTGATTAGTATATAATGTCTACAAATATTATGCTTATTTGTTTATATATATATATTTTACTTGTATTAAAGCTTGTTTGAAAAATAATAGATCATGTGTTTTGAATTTATATTTAAATTTAAGTAATTATATCAGAACATGATTTATTTATAATTTTAATAGTAAATGAGTTTCCATATTAAATCTCTACCTTTTTTCATAACGGAAAGTTTTTTAATTTTTTTTTTTTGGCAAAAAATCTGAAATATAAATTTTTTTTTAACAAATAATTATATGCAAATTTTTTTTAAAAAATGAAGCATTTTTTTCTTTAAAAATGTAATGCATTATAATGTAAATATCTTTCATAAATTAGTTCTTTTATAAAAAAAATCTATTCAGGACATTTTTCAGTCACTAATATACTTTGTAGCTCTTAATAAGGTTCTTTTTTTTGTTATTTTTCCAATTCTGCCCAAAAATTTAAAAAAATTGTATTCCACCTTCAATATGTCCTGTAATATAATCAGATTCTCATGTGTCCTAGAAATTTCAACTGTCTCTTTCTGATAGAACTGAAACCAGAATCACAGATATCTTTTCTATCAAATGGGTATGCTACAGGGTTAAATCCTGTCACCAATTTTGCTCTTCCTGGTTATAATTGACTTTGTGGTGTAAGAAAACAAATAAGCCAAGCAGAGAGGGATATCATGGAAAGAACAGATAAAACTAAAAGCTCTAGATTTTTGACAACATTGTTTTACTGGCATTAAATGAAGACCTGCATTTTTCTACTGATTTAGAATATAATGAATTTTAAAATTGGACTGAGAATCAGGTAGACCAATTAAATTTTGAGGTTGTATATAAATTTTTGTTTCCATTTTCCTTAAAAGTTCCTCATTACATTATGTTCTGCATGGGATTATCAGCATCCTTCTGTAGAGTCACAGTTCTGTTGCCTTTGAGTTTCTTCTTCATCTATGAGGAATCCAATTCCTTGCCATAGTGGAGGATTGATATTACATAAATTTTTCCATATTTTTTTTTTTTTTTGTTTCTAATGAAATTAACCTGTTTCTTAATACTTTAGGACTTTTTTGAAAGGCATGACTATTCCAATGCACCTTTATTCAATTTGATGTCACATTTTCTTTATGCATAAAAAAATATAGAATATTTAATTTTTGCATTTTGCTTGATTTCAAATCTTTTTATTCAAAATCTTATTTGTTCTTTTTTGTTTATTCAAACATTCTAATGAAAATAATTGATGATTAGTTTTTTCTTCCTGTTTTCTTTTATTTTGTTGTAAATGTTTAAATCAAAAATTTTTTTATTAGGCATTTTTTATTATTTTTTTTTTATTCTAATGGGTCTTTTTCTCTTTATTCATTAAAAAAGATAATATAAATTTAATTTATGATATTAGTTAGTAAATAGAATGTAGAATATTTTTAATAATCTAATTTTATTTTAAAAAATGAATGCAAGAAAAAATTAATGAATTCAAATTTTTTTAATAGATTCTATTATTTTGAAAATTGCTTGGGTATTTGAATAAACCTAAAATAAATTGAAAAGAATTAATTGGTAAAAAGTTTTTTGTCAAATTAAAAAATTTGGTATTTGTTTTTTTTTTTTTTTTTCATTTTTAAATGAATAATTTTGTTTATTAAATATTTTTTATAAACAATAATATTTATGATGAGGTTTTTTTTTTTAATTTTATTTTTTAAAGCAAATTAAAATCTAAAAATATTTAAAATTATCTTTTTTTTCAAATATAATTTATTTTTCTTATATATTATATTCAGTTATTTAATGCCATCTTTTATCCATATTTTAGTAAAATTTTGAAAAAACATTTGTATATTAATTTATGAAAGAACAGTTGAAATTTCATGTCATAAAATTAAAATTCTTTTTTTATTAATCTGTAATGTTCAAAAATAAAATTTTCATTCACTTTTTTTTAATTTAGAAACAAAAAATGATGCTTCCAATAAACTTGTTCAAAAAAAAAAAAATTAAAATTGAATATGTTTTTATTATTTTTTTCAAAATATTTTGTTTTAAAAATTTTTATTTTGTTTTAGAATTTTTTTTTTTTAAAAAAAAAAAATATTTTTTCAATTATTTTTTTAACTTGATTTAAATTTCAGCTATTAATAATTTCGGTAACATCTTTAAAACTAAATCAAAAATAATATTTTTTGACAAAAAAAAAATTTATTATTTAAAAATTTTTTTTTTGTTTCTTTTTGTTTATTTTTAAACAAAAATGTAAATGAAAAATGGAAAAGAACCTTTTATTTTATTTGTGATTAAAGAATGCTTCTTTAAATTAATTTTTTTTTTTTGTATATTTTTTATTTAAAATTATTTAGTTTAAATTTGAAGTTTTGGAAATATTTCAAATTAATTAAAATGAAAATTGTTAATTCATTTTAAAGAATTTTGTTTTGTTTTATTAAATTATAAAGATAAAATTTTTCCTTTTGTCTTTAATGGTTTAGATAATACAATTCATGATTCAATTTAAAAAATTAACAATTTGGATTATATTCTTTAAATAAATAATTTATGACCATCCAAACAATTTTCATCATTTGGAATGTGTCTCTAAACAATGTTTGCAATTTTGTTTTACAGGTTTTAGATTTGTTTTATTTTCTGATAATATTTTGGCTTTTCAAAAATGAAGATACATTCATAATTTCTTGAAGATCAAAATTGTCTAAATTAATCCATTTTTTCCAAAGATTTCTTATCCATAAAAATTTTTTTTCAAATTTTGATTAGTTTGCCATGGGAATTTTGTTTTTGATAATTATTTTCTTTATGACAACTGTTGGTCTTTGAGATGGAAAAATCTTTTTAAAATTAAAAATTTTGAATATTTTTTTTCAATTTTCAGTTTTGTATTAAAAAGGTATTCATTTTTATTAAAAATTCCTAAAAATTTGCAACAGTTTTTATTCTTTTTAAATCAAAAAAATAAAAACATTCTTTGTATTCAGATTATAATAGCATTTGTATGCACTTCAAGAAAAAATGATATTTGATAAAAAAAATATTATTTCATTTATGTTCAATATAACTTGATTAAAATACATTGGACTATGTATTTTTTATCCTAATTTAAAGGCAATTGTGAATTTAAATTTTTTAATTTTGAGATGAAATCATTAATTTAAATTACAATATTTTCAATTAAAATATATTAAAAATATATATAATAGTATATATAATATAAATTTATATTTTATATGATTCTAAATTATTTTTATAGATATTTCAATTATTCATTTATAATCGAAATTTTTTTTAAATATATTAACCCATAATAGAGATTGTATGTCTTAATTCATGAAGAATTTTATATATTTTGTTTAAAAAATTTTTTAGGATAAGTCATTTGAAATTGGTTTAGTTTTAATATATTTATTATATATATTTCCTATACAAAATGATTCAATTTATCAGCTGAATATTTTGGAAAAAATTTCAAAACAAAAATTCAGGCTCTAAAAACAATAATTCAATAAAATTTTTATTTTAAACACCCATTAACATTTTATATTATTTAAATGATTCTGATTTAAAACTTGAACATTTTTTAAAAAATACATGCAAGGCATTTTTTTAATTAAAAAATTAAAAATAAAATCTATTAAATTCCAAAACGATGAGACAAAGATAAAAAATGTCAAAATATGTAATTGTTTGAAATATTCATTTTTTTTTAATTTCTAAATATAAGATATGTTGCTCCATCAGAGTTAATTTTTTAATAAACACTTTTTTAAATAGTTTTTGAAAATTCCAATATTCCCATTTTTAAACAATTTCAAATCACTCAAGTTCAAAATTTAAACATTAAAATTAAATCAAATTTTTTTTTTTTTTAATTTTTTTTTAAATTTCTATAAACACTTCAATGTTTTGGTTTCTTCTAAAATTAAATTATTCGTTACTTTTCAAAATCAAATAGAAACATTTGTTTTACAAAACTGAGTTTTTTACAAATTCAATTATAGAAAATATAAAGATTGTCTTTAAATATTTTAGCTTTTATAATTTTGCAATGCCTTTCGAAAATAACTTGGAATTTAAACTAATTATCTTTTGTTGGCTTACAAATGTTGCCACAAATTTTAATGAAGAATCCTTTTAATGCAATATTTCTATTCACAAGTTCAAATCCTGCAATTTTATTTATGTAAATATTTATTTTTTTTAAATATTTGCCAGTTTTCGAAAAAAAATTTTTTTTAAAATATGTAATTTTTAAAATGTCCGTTGGATTTTGTCCGTCGTAATGTTAAAAAAAATAAAAATCTGGACACTGATAAATTTCAACCATTTGTGATTTAAAATGAATTTCTATTAAAAATGTTTTGATCCAAAACTATTTGTAACGCCAGAAAGAAAATCGAAGGATTTCTAAAAATATTTGTATGTGCTTTTTTATTTCTATTGTTGATCTTCATTTTATGGCGGAACTGAGTTAAAACAGTATTTTCATTAGTTTTATAAATAAAATATTTTAAATTTAATTAAATTTTGAAGAAATATATTGAAAAAAAAATTACAGTTTTTGTTTTTATTTTTGTTTATTCTCAATCTTCTAAAATGTAAAAAATCAGTAAATGAGGAATTTATATTTTAAAGTGTTTTAAATATTTTTGTTTATATCTTCAAAGTTGTCAGTTATCTGGGCCCAAAAAAAAAAAAAAATTAATAAATTGTATGTTTTCTGAATATAAGGACATCAAATAATTTTTTTAAAGTCTTTCGCATAAAATAAATGCCCTATGTACATTTTCATCTTTCAAATTTGTTTTTAAATAATTTGTCATTTGCAGTCATATGTTAATTTGAGCATAAAGGATCAATATTTGGTTTTAAAAGGTGATAAAAAATTTATGAACATGGGATTAAAGATTTGAGAATTGAAATAAAAGCCATGAATTTTGTAGATAATAAAAGTATGGAATTTCAATTTTAATTTTATTTTATAGTGTAGTTTTACATAGAATTTGAAAGGTTTCTTTGTAAAACCAATAAATCATAAATAAATTAAAGCTTTTTAAAAAATATCATTGGTATTGGCACTATTCTGTAAAACTATTCAGACTATTTATATCTTTGTTGAATATGAAGGAAACAACATGGACAACACATTTTTGAGAGAAAAAATCAAAAAGCGTTGTGATAATATATCCAGAAATTAGTTTATGATGGCTTTTAGTTCAAGCCAAAAAATACAAATACCCCTTCTTTAAAAAATAAAAACACAAAAAAATTTTTTGGTATGAAATTTGAAAATTATTGGACAAAATATTTTCTTCTAAACAAGGAAAAATCAATGAATCTATTTTTCCCCTTAAAAAATATGTTTTTGTCTAACTTTACTACACCTAAAAATTAAATAATAAAGTAAATGAGCTTTTAATTTCTTATATTGGTCACAGAAATCTGGACTAGCAAATTGTCTTTATATTTTAATCTCTAATTAAAACTATTTGGATCATTTTCTCAACTCATCTTAAGTGTATTCATATCCATAAAAGATATTTGTGTCTTAAAATGAATTAATTTTCCCCATTGTTAATAAGATAAATAAGAACACTAAAACATGACCTAAAATAATTTTACTTTGGGTTTAAAAAAATGATTGCAGTTTTGAAAATATACATTTTAAAACTGAAATTAAAATTAAACAGATTGAAAGATCCTTCAGGTGACTACACAAGGTCCATCACCCACCAATGAAAGCAGTAATCAACATCAGCCAATATCAGCTGAGTGCCTCTGAGAGTCAGTATTAAATAAGGGTCTCAACTTTGCCACAACCATCAGGCAAGTGCCATACTTGGACATCATTACCAGAGTCAAGGAGGTGGCCTTGAACTTCCTCAGGCTCAGGGCGGATGAACTAAGATGGAAAGTGAGACAGACCTTGAGAAGGCCAAACCATGAGGTCAAACATCCTTGAAAACTGGAGAGGTTGGCAATCAGATCCCCCTACAGAGAATGAAAACATCATCATACTACTGGCTGACAAAGGCAATGCAAACTGTAGTGATGGACAAATCAGATTATACAAAGAAAAGCTGGAGAAGACCTCATTAGAAATGATAGCTACAGCAAAGTAAAAAAAGATCCTACAATGAAAACAGAACACAAACTGTCACAGATACTAATCAAGAACAAGGATCACTTTGCACCTAAGATGTATTGGCAGTTGTCTGGCGTTACACCAAGCTACCTCACATATACGGTCTCCTAAGATTCACAAAGACGGTATTCTGCTCAGGCCGATTGTTAGTTACCAAGGCTCTACAACCTTGCCACCCTCTGAGTCACTTCCTTGTAGATATAATTGACCCATTGATCAAAAAGTCTCCTTCATATGTCCACTCTGCTTCATGAAATAATCAAAGACGCCCCCATCCTATCCAACCAGATGGTGAGCTTGGATGTGGTGAGTTTGTTCACCAAGGTACCCATGGTGGAGGCATTCTCAGTAGTCCAGAGACAGATTGGCCTCTGACTCTTCCCTAGAAGAATAGACCAGTATTCAATAGATAATCTGAT